>BROG01002005.1:0-18976 GCA_030159075.1 Atrina japonica | reverse complement strand
ATACCGACCGTAAAGTTTGCAGAATGTTGACATCAAACACAGTTTTCGAAATTCTTGTGTCAATAATTTGTCGCTGAGTAGTTCACCTCTATATATGAAATCGTCATATGATGTACACGCCCTGGCTTATCGGATCATTTGTAAAATATAAACTCCATATGCGGGTGACTGAGATATACAGATTTCATAAGTTATTAACTTAGAACAAATATATATAAATAAAATCCTCTTTACATAGTGTCATACATCGTGTATTCGGTAAAATGAACAATAGGGTCGCGGAACTCTTGACCAAAGACACGGTATCCGCTTCTCATATTTTTAAATCTTTTGTTTAGCTTCGATACGGCGTTATAAATAGTTCACACGAGAATCCCTTCTTGATACGTCATATCTACAGAACGTCAAAAGTTTTTACCACGGCATTTATTGGCATTTGTTAGCTTTTTGTTTGTTTGTTTGTTTGCTTGCTTACTGTTGTTTAACGTCCCACTCAAGAATCTTTCACTTATATGGAGACGTGAACAAATGCCGGTGAAAGGCTTCAAATTTTGACCTATGCTCGGCACTTACGACGGTTCTTTAACATGCCGACACCTACTGCGACACGGGACCTCGAGTTTTACTATCTCATCCAAAGGACAGGAAACCATCCAGCCGCCGACTGGACTCGAACTCACGACATCACGATCAAGAGTCGACTGAGTCAGGCCGTCTCAATTTGTTAGCAAATGTGATCAGTTTATAATCAAACAATGAAATGAAAATTATCATTATATCATGGATGAGATTAATTAATCGAATTTTCATTAGAGTCCTGGCACTGTTTTTTTTTTTTTTTTTGATTGGCTTAATGAAAAACATCATAGTTTACATTGATATTTGTAATTTGATAAATAAACGTCGTCGATTTTTAGGTCACCTGAGCTGAACCCCCAAGTGGCCTCTGCTGTCAGCCTTCGTCCATCGACGTCCGTGGTGCGTAAAATTCTATATTTTGAATTTAAACTATAAAACTACTAAAGGGATTTCAATGACACTTCATAAAAATATTCAGTACTAGGCCTTGCTTAAGTGTTATTATTTATCGAACTCCAGTGGAGTGGCAGGTCGACAGGGGAAGCGTATTCCTCAATTACACTTAATCCGAACTCTTAATAACTAGACTTTGTCAAGACAAAGACACGGGCTTTCCAGTGTCCATGTAAAAACAGTCATGTCAAAGTTAAGAAATCGTGTTTTAGTCTTTTGTCATTGATCAATATTTCCCACAAGTCAGGTAGACAAACTAACAATAGTTTTATGTTCCTGTATTAAGTCTGTCAACGCTTTACGTAAAATTTCACGTTTTGGGCTCTGTGACCTTGAACCTTAATGCTATGACCTTAAAACAGTATACAGTTTTAGAAAAAGTGTTGGAGAATAACTGACATAAGTTACCAGTTCCTGTGTTAAGTCTGTCACCAGTTATCGCTTTACATAGAATTTTACTTGTTTCTGTGACCTTGATCTTTGAACCAATGATCTTGACTAAGTTTCATGCACATCTTTGTAAATAATAATAATAATAAAAAGAGAAAGTCAAGGAGAATAACAGACATAAGTTTCATGTTCCTGTGTTGGGTGTGTCACCAGTTATCGCATTACATAGGATATCGCGTTTTGGCCTGTCTGAACTTGACCTTTGACCCAATGACCATGGAAAAGTATACAGTTCTAAGGCAAGTCATGGAGTTTAACTGACATAAGTTTTGTGTTCCTGTGTTGTCTCTGCCACTATATATCACATTACATGATTTGACCTTACCCTTTGACCCAATGACCTTGAAAATGTACACAATTCTGGAAGAAGAGAGGCTATCTGACATAAGTTTCATGTTCCTGTATTAAGTCTTTCACTACTTATCACGGAATATAAAATTTCACATTTTGGTCTCTGTGACCTTGACCTTTTATCCTATGACTTTGAAAAAAACATACACTTGTAAAGAAACTCTAGGAGAGGAATTATCAAGAGTTTCATGTTGCTTACTTAAATCTATCACCAGTTATCGCAGAACATAATATTTCACGTTTTGGTATCTTTGACCTTGGCCTTTGCCCCTATGACCTTAAAAAAGTATTCAATTCTGAAAAATGTGTCGTGGACTGACTGACATAAGTTTGATGTTCCTGTGTTAAGTTTGTCACCAGTTTTAGCTTTACATATTATTTCATGTTTTGGATTTTCTGACCTATGTTCCTGTGTTAAGATTTTCACCAGTTATCGCTTTACATATAATTTCATGTTTTGGTTTCTGTTACCTTGACCTTTGACCTTATGACCTTGAAAAAGTATACAGTTCTAGAGAAAGTGTCGGAGACTAACTGACATAAGTTTCATGTTCCTGAATTAAGTCACCTGTTATCGCTTTACATATTATTTCACGTTTTCGTTTCTGTGGCCTTGACCTTTAATCTAGTGACCTAGACTAAGTGTCATGCAAATCTTATTTTGTGATCTATCATCGGTGTATGTTTGAAGTCTATAAGACCTATTGTTTTTTAGGATTCTGTGTACAAAAATCCTGGGAATAATAATAATAATAAGAAGAAGAAGAAGAAGAAGAAGAAGAAGAAGAAGAAGAAGAAGAAGAAGAAGAAGAAGAAGAAGAAGAAAAAGACGAAGAAGAAGAAGAAGAAGAAGAAGAAGAAGAAGAAAAAGAAGAATAAACAGAACATAACTAAATGGTCTTTTCGCTGGAAAGTGGACATAATAATCATCATAATCATAATAATAACAATTTTACCCCAAAGGTTACTGAACATTTCAATGATATTTTATTGAAGGAAGTCCTTTCAGCAGAATACAAAAACAAATCTCAGATACCAAAGAACAAATCTTTTGTCAAATCGAAAGGAAAAACGTGAGAAACGAATCCTGGTCACAATTGGTACAGACATCTCAACAACCGCCACATTTTGGGGAAAGACTAATCTGAACAGGAGTCGGTAGCTTTTTCAAACCCAAGAATAAGCCGGCCTTTATGTGTTGGAATTGAACCCAGTGCTGACGGTAAAATTTGGAAAGATCAATATATTAATTTTGCTGTTGTTTTAAGTTAAATGCTTCCGGCAAGGGCATCACTGAAATAACTGAACCTGAATCCGGGGAATGCTCTGTTAAGTGAGCAAAGAAAACTTTAGAATCAGGTTAATAGCACAATGGGTGCAGACACTCTTTGTTTTTGTTGTCGTCTATAATATAATACTTAAATATTCAAATTCAGCTCCACTTTTAATAAAACGTGGTGACATGACTAACAAAATCTAACTAAGAGGGTAGCTGATGACACCACTCTTATTATTACAAAACGTAAGGGAGTGGCGGGCTTCAGATCCATCAGAATACCTATGGGACAAGATGAACGCTGAAACTAACAGTGAACCTCTAGTGGTTGGTTTAAATAAGCAAAGATCTGGATTTTTCTGCCCAAAAATTCATGAGAAGAAATTCCTAATCTCAAATTGTGCAGCCCTTTTCATGCCACCTATCATCTGATTTATTCAAGTGTGGCAGAATTTTATACATCATCTAGCCAAAACAGGAATTCTCAACTTTTGATGACAAATTTTATACAATGTACTTTTGAATCAAACACAATGAATAAACTAATTGCATTTGAAGTAAATAGGTACACTTAGAAATACAGTAAATGGAAATGCTTTGCCATGTTGGTTGACACCAATACAAAAGACAATAATATATATGTATTTCAAGCAATGTGATCATATTTACAGTTGCGCAAACTTCCCTATGGACCATTGTTGAAAAATGTATAAGCGAGTTGAAACCGGAAACTATGGGGGATAAGACCGGGTGTCCGGAAGAAAGTCAGCTTCTTCTGCTGGCATGTCACATCCGTCGCAAACGTTACATGGAAACCTTTCTAAATCAATGAACGGGTCAAATTCGGTGAAAAGCACGATTAGTAAAAGGGAGTTACTGTCTGTGGCCGTGCTACAGAATACTATTTAATATTTCTGAGAGAAGATCTTCATAATGTTTAACAAAATCCCCGTATCGAACATAAAACTTTTTAAACTCCAAGGGTTCAACAACGTAACCTTGTGTAAGTAGTTTATTGGCTAGTCATTTTGCTTTCGGAAAAAAACATTCACAAGAAGTGCATGTCCTGGCATAACGTATAAGTCACAAGCAGGAGAAGATGGAATATTACTACTTTCAAACGCAAAGTTCGTAATATGGAAATTGAAATCGTCGCGTTTGTCATAAAGGGATGTGTGAAGTTGACCGTCCTTTGCAATCGATAGGAGTAAATCTAGGGAAGAAGCATATGTGTTGCTCTCTGTCGTCTCATTGATCTCTAGTTCAACAGTGACAGAGATGTTTCTGAAATTCTGAATAGGGCATCGTCGATATACCTGTAAGTAAAATTGAACTGAAATGCTAACTGTTTATTCCCTTTGGAGAGCAGAGACTGTTTAAAATCCGCTTCATTTAAATACAAGAAATGTCCACTGAGAGAGGTGTACAATTGGTACAATTGGAATGCCGACAAATTGTTTGAAAACTTTTCCCGCAGTAATCACTAATATGTTGTTTACTAGAAAGCCCAGCATCTTTATAATACCGTCTTCAGTGTACCTGTCAATTGAATGTTTCCTCAGAAAGTAAGGTTCATCATGACCTAACACTAAATATGTATATCTGTGAATTCCAATTTTGTACACAAAAGAGTTTTGTACAATAGATGTTAATCTGTTTTTGAGTTTTTGATGAGGGAATGCTGTGTTAATTGTCGAAAAATCAAAAGACTTGATGCTTGTAATATGTTTTTAAATGTTCCAACAATTCTTTAGAATTCATTAGGATCCACATCTGATTGACTCTGCTTCTTAAGGAGGCCTTTGTACAGTACTTCTGAAGACTTTGCTTAATATGTGCAAGACGTTTGGTGAGTAAAATAGATAAGGGCTTGGTGGAACACCAAGTCGTCGATTCCATCGTTTAAGAACATTTCTGATCGACTTAATCCACTCTGAAAGATTATCCAGTTTGACATCTTCTTTCTCAGCCCAGCGTATGGCGTACTCTTCACATGCGTCCATAATAATTTTAAAGTTTGGCGCCATGTTAACGAGACAGGTTCCATATATTTTGGGCCTTTACATTAAATATCTTTCAATTTCCTGTTGCACACAATGTTGAGATCCCGAAACCATGGCAACATGGAACGTACATGAATTCAGATGTAGAACAGGTACTGGGAAAGGCTGGGTGAATTGACCTTTGTAATTGAAGGTCTTAGAGGCAACTGAACGCGTATAACTGTATGAAATAAATGGTGAATCTTTGTATTGGAAGTATGAAAGGATCTTACTTTGAACGGATTTTTGGATCAAAATATTGCTTATATTCAAAGCGTTAATGCCCTTACTGACAAATTTGATCTTCTTTATGTTCATTAGTCCTTACTGATTTGAATAATCGGATTAAACAGCTTGGCACTGCATATCCTTATGGATGTAACGATAATATCCAAAGTGTAGGCAATCTATCAAGCACACTGTGTAATGGTGTTAATGTGATGGAACTGTTTAATTCTAACGTAAGACGTAAACGAAGTCACGGACATCGTTCTTACAACCGACCCTACATTCATGATGTCACTTTTTCATCTTTTTTACTTTACGTTAACAAAAAATAGGATCTTCATCACATTCGCAGCAAACTTTATTCTGTTCCTTTCACAAATCTCAATAAAGTTTTTGAAGAAGCAAGAATGAAACCCTACACAGACTCTTCAACCCCCAGAATACATACTGAACTCCATTATAATAGAGATAGCTTATCACAGACTGTTTAAGCCTGCATGCGTTACAAACAATGACTGTCCTGAACAGAAACGTCTTTTCCTTAAACTTAAATTTACAAATAAAGGCGTAGACGCTTTAAACATTGGCAATGTTCTAAATCACAACAATGGTCAGTTCTGTATTCCACCATATTTTAAACAGAAGACCACGCCTTGCATTTCATATAGCTATACACCTAGCATCGCATCCAAGCTATTCAATTACAAACAGTTTTTACAGTGCCTAGACATCAACCATCTTCTACACAACACTGTCACATATTCATGTGCTTCATCTCCTTTCAAATACAATACTATCGGGCATGTAAATACCGGAGAAGTTTCTATTGTTGAAAATGAAAGCCTGAAAAATCTTATTTCAAGGGACCCTAAATACCAGGAAGTCCGTTCCTTTAATTGGCGTAGGAACTTCAGTTTAGTTATGGATTCTGTCGAAGATTATGCCAGACGATGGGCCAAACGTGAAGACGAAGAACCAGACACTTTGTCTGAATAGCTGAAAGCCATACGATGGTTGATAAAATCTCGTATTCGAAAACTTAAAGGGACTATGAAAACAGGTTATCCCTCTGTATTTAATGATCCTGAAGTAGTAACTGAACTGGATAGGTTACATGACCAATATGTACTGGTACCAGCAGACAAAGCCTCAAATAATATAGTTTTTATTTGTAAGGCACACTACTATAATTGTTTATTAGAAGAACTTGGTTTTAATACGAATTCTGGAAATCCTACATATACGCGTAGCTCAATTTCAAAGGATGAGATCCTTCAAAATCATATATCAGTATTACGCTCATTTGATATACCTAAACCGGAAACCGATTTCGAGCTACCATATTTATATTGGATACCTAAACTTCATAAAACCCCATATTAGCAAAGAAACATAGCAGGATCCAGCAAATGTTCTACCAAACCTTTATCTTTACTCCTTACCAAAATATTGACAGCCGTTAAGGAGAAACTTCAACAATACTGTACAGTTGCTTATTCCAGGAGCGGTGTAAATCAGATGTGGATACTTAAAAATTCTAAACAGCTTTTATAAAATTTAAAGGCACACAATTTTTCTCGAAATCACAGTATCAAAACTTATGACTTCTCTACTCTTTACACTACTATTCCACAGAAAAAAAATTAAAAGAAGGGCTTTTCATCATCATAGAGAACTGCTTTTTCACTAAAGATGGTACCCGACAATGTAAATATCTAGTGATTGGCTATCAGGGTACTTATTTCGTCAAACACCACTCTGATTCTACACATACATATACTGAAGTTGATATAGAAACATACTGGAACTTCTAGGAGACAATATATTTATAATGTTCAGAGACGTGGTCTTTCAAGAAACTGTCGGCATTCCTATGGGAACCAATTGTGCTCATTTATTGGCCGACCTGTTCCTTTATTCATACGAAGCAGACTTCATTCAGAAACTGTTGAATCAAAGAAAGAAAAAGTTAGCGGTGTCCTTTCATTTGACATTTAGATATATCGATGACGTTTTGTCAATTAATAATGACAATTTTCATACATATGTCAATGCGATATATCCTAGCGAATTAGAAATTAAAGATACAACAGAATCAAGCACACACGCTTCATACTTAGGCATTTTACTTAATATAAACACAGACGGGAAATAAGCAACGAAGCTATACCATTAACGCGACGATTCCGGCTTTCCCATTTTCTTATTTTTTTTTATTTAGTTACCTCACATTAAAAAGTCCGCAGACCTGCGTGATGTTTTGTTTTCATTCTAGCAGAATAAAATTTGTTCTAAACGATCCAGTCTTTTTTAATTTATTAATTTTAATTATTGTTTTGAAAAAAAAAAATAGGAATGAGGCACTGATATAGATATTTACCTATAATGTTGAATTAAGGTGTTGCTGGTTAAAATTCGTACAAATCCGCACTGCGGAAATTATATGCGAAAATAGGTAGGGAAAAACGCTGGTAATTTATTCCTTATTTTCCATTATTAAAAAATCTGTATCATCTTTTTAAAAAGCAGAGAATAAATTATCTGCACTCGATCTGTCGATTCGTTTTTTACTGAATGTTCTCTCTGCGGGTGCCGAACTTCTGACTCCAAAATCGATGCTCAAAAGAAAACACAAAATGCATTATAATATCTGAACATTGTTTGAATCAACAGACGTATCAATAAAGATACCGAATGATTGGCTGCCTCAGAAGGTTTTTCGTGAGCGTGTAGATAATATTTTCCGCACTAAATAATTCGATTATTTGTCACCCTATATAAACATTAACTTTATATAAAATACATGTAGTTTTCATTCTGTATGAAAAGTAATAGTTCTAAACAGATTGCATTGCCTGTTGAATTTTAGCTTTACGGTTCAGATCATATACAGGATGATTTTAAGGTCAAAATCAAAAGCATAATTTATATCCATCATATATCATTACAGCTTTTACAATAATACTTGTAATGATTTATCTGAACGTATAATAAAACGTAGTTTTTAGTAATGTGTATTTTAATGTGTCACAACAGGCGAAGGTCACTGTGCATGGCAGCAGTTTAATGTTTCTCTGCCTGCTTGGCAATGAGAGTTTGTGGCATTTATACCCTTTCCTCACCTTGCTGTGAATATTACATGTTTTTTTTTAATATTGACTAAACATTCCCTCGCCCTTGTGTTTTTTTTTTTAGAAAATAATTTTTACGACATTTAATAATAACTGATCACTTCAATCATGTGTTAATTCTCAATTACCTAGTTTTACCATTGATGAAAGCAACATAAATGTGTTGAGAGATGTACACAAATGTGTTGAGAGATGTACATAAATAGCCTAAAGGCAACGCCTAAACCAGAAGTGATTAACTCATCGATTACTATCTTAGACACCAGACCTGAACCTGAGTAGTAACTCCTATAATGGCAGGTCTAAAGATCGGACATGATCATAAACTGAGCAGGTTATAAAATGGAAAGCATAAACACGACACCTAAACTAGAATTGAGTGACATTTTTGTCGTTCTGTCTTTTTGTCTACCTATATGTAATTTAAATACATATAATAGGAAAGAATATATATTTAGTACCCCTGTGTATCATTTTATAATCAAGTATGTTATCTGTTTACTGGTAGAATATATGTATATAATCTATAAAGATTTCAGTCTTTCACTAAATACTTCTATGGAAAGAAGCAAATATTATTATACTATATCAAACACCTTGTTTGTATATTATCAAATTTTATCACGCTACAACACAAACCCATGTCACTGTATTCGTATCATTTATTTATTGTTATTATTGTATAATGTATAATTGTAGTAATCATATTCGTGTTTCATTTAATGTCATACTACATCAAAAATCAACAGGCATTATTTTCATATCTTATCTATTGTTATCATGCTACACCCCAATTCTGCAGATATTGTTTTAGCTATTATCGTACTTCCTATGCATCAAATATTGTTATATGTTGTTCATTGTCAGCAATTAATTATGTTTGTACCGCTGTCTTTTTGTGCAGTGGACTCACTTTGTGTAAAAAGTGCGTCCCTATATACTCCTGCATGCTACATGACTACCCCTTCTTATTCAAATTGCTTGCGTTTCATTGTATCTTTATATATATATATATATATATATATATATATATATAATATATATATATATATATATATATATATATATATATATATATATATATATATATATATATATATATATATATAAACCTCCATCCAACAGGCATCTCAACATTTCACGTAGTAAAACGGGGTAATCGCAAACAAGTTTCACCGGCTTATTTCTGCCCTGCTGAGTGAAACACAAAGCCTTTTTAAAATTGTAAACTTTATTTGTTGAATGCAGGATAGAAAGTGATTAAAACACAGAGATATACATAATAAATCAAAATCAATATCTAATAGCTCATATGAAGGCATTAGTCTTTTTGCAACGTTATAGGGCTATATATATAAATGTAAAAGATATATTGAAAACCTCTAATATTTTAAGTTAACATAGATAGGTAGACCTAAATCTAAACGGATCAGAATTTTGTATTCTAAATTAATCTTGAGAATAGCATCTAATAAAATTCATCATGAACGAAAATTAATCTTACCAATATCAGCATCATAATAGGAGAGATCGACTGAAACAACAATTAAATAGTAATAGTAAATTTAATTGATCACTAGATTTTCTGACTGTCGATCTCTCGCTGGGAATTTGTAAACAATTGCTTTTTATACCTTCTTAGACTAGAGAGTTCTAAATACGCGGTAAATTCGAATTTAAAGAAAAGTTCTAATCTAAAGTGAGAAGTTCAATGAGATATCAGCTAAAGTAAAATGTCCGAAATAAGGTGTAAAACAAACAATCTGATTCAACAATTATTATTAATTATTATTGCTATTATTATTTTTAAGATAAATTTCAGAAATAATCAATATCTACATTTACATCATGAAATAGAAATTAAAATAGAAATTAACTAACAACTTAATTTCATGTAATGAAAACTAAATCAAACTAGTTAAACTAAATGACACTAACAATCAGGATTAAAACAATACATAAAAAGTGAAATAAAAATAAAACTTTTTTATTATTAGTAGTATTCTTAAATTATTATTATTATCATGAACGGCGATTACCTACATGTGAAACAAAATCTTAGTTATAGGAAAAATCATAAAATTAATAATTCATCAAGTTTCACTACAAGTAATCAAAAGTTAAAAATTAAAATCTAAGTTTGTGATTTAAATCAAAGAGAGAAATCCCAAAATTATGAAAGAGAAAATATCAAACTTACCTGATTTTGAAAAGAAATCAAAGTCCGTTTTAAATTTGTATACTTCATTTGCTGAATGCAGGATAGAAAGTGATTTTTTTTCAAATCACCTGCTTCGGGCTTGAGATCTTGACCAATCAGGTTGTTTGCTACAAATTTGGATTAGTGGTATCACCAAATTACTTTTGATGTATGACACTATTTACTCCGAAGAGTAAAGGTATTAATGACAATTAGCTGTATTTCCGTAGTGAAGTTTTCTTTACAATGGTCGCATTATTTCCAGCCCAAATGAAAGTCCTAAAGTTTATTTATCATGAATTTAGAAGTTTCACACTAATGGATAACAAATCTATTCCTGGAAAAAGACGAACTACAGAGCATTTACTTATTTTTCTAAAGGAAAAGTTACGTTAATTTAACAATAAATGTAAGTGACGCCGATACCTAAGTAAAACTAAACAAAGGATATTTATAACAAAAGTCTAAAAAGTAATCACATTATTGAACTATACTTAAGCTAATTTTACCTTCGAAGGTGGAAATGAATCTAAATGAAACTAAAATGTCCAAAAATATGTAACTTGCAATATAACAAACTTTTGATAAAAATATGAATTAAAATTAATTTACTATAACCTGTAACATTTAAGTTTTTGATTTTTATTTAAAAAAAAAACTAATTATCAATTGATATAGCACAATACTATAACACCGACCATAAAAATGCCATATACACTGAAACATGTATATAAAAACCCTTTACAGACAACAACCAGTCTTTATATATAGTTTGACGTGTACACAAGTGGTAGTATTGGGGACTGCAAAACAAACTTTATGACCAGGTGGTCTCAAAACATAGGTGATAGCTAAAAAAGTTTTACTATCTAAAAACCTCAGATACCAAAGCATAAATCAATAGAATGTCCAGGACATAGATACAAATCCGGTAAAAATGGACAAACACGGACCTCTGGAAATCAAGAGGTGGGATCAGGTGCCATTGAGGAGTAAGCATCCCCTGAATAAACATATTTATACACATGTATAAGAAGAAAATGTAAACCTTTATTATATACATGTACATTTACTAAGCAAACGTCATGTTGCCCCATTATATTGGCGAAAAAAATCATTAGCGAATACCACATTTTTTGAATTGACAATTAGCAAATAAAATCAGGCAATGGCTAGCAATCATGATATTATATATATATATATATATTATGTTCTTCAATAGATGTAAAATAATAATTATAGTTTTTGGTCACGCACTGCTCAAGCAACCCGAACATTATTAACAAAAAGAAATATAAATAGACAGATGTACAGTTATGATTATAATTTGTGTTTGTGTATTTGTTGAGCAATTTGAATAATTCAAAAATATTTACTTATTCTCAATCTCATGTATCAATGAAATAAGCTGACAAACATTTCAGTGAATTTCAATGTTAGATTTCAAAATTTCAATTATTTTATTTTTTAAACAAAATGTAAAGTTCATCAGATAGTATTTGGCTTATATGGATAATATATAGCTAAACCTGCAATAAAGGAGGTGAAGTGTTTTGTCATCTTGAGGGAATTCTATACTGAGCCTTAATAATTAGTGTATCGTGCTTTCAAATATTACACTCTTTACCTTTAGTAGATGTAAGTGCAAGGCACCAGTATTATAAGCTGATTGATTGGAAATTTGCCATTTTAGTTACGGAGGTCGGTAGTCGATAAATTAGAAAATGTCTTTCTCCTTAGCTATTCAAATTTGGATCTGTTATAAAATATCTGTAAATGTTTCTGCGTAAGCGATGTATTGCAAATATAAATATTGTACCACTTAAGGCGGAATATATAATTTTGTTTTAAATGAAAATCAAACTACGCTGATACACCTTTCCGTTTTCTCTGACATATAGTATCTCTTTAATTCATTTCTGTCTAAATATGTATCATCAAGGACAACATAAACAGATCGTGAACAAATATACATGTACATGGAGTCCACGTCTTTGTTCCTTCATTCAGTATAGTTTCAAGTTCATGTGGTTGCTCTTTTCCAAAGACTCTGAAATAAAATAAATCATCAATCGACTGTTAATTTATAATAATTAGAGAAACACTTCAAACGATGCTTTTTAACATTATTCAATAGTTTAAATTGCTATCTTCATCTTCATTGACTTTCCAAATGATCACTCATTATCAAAACTTGTGTCCAATGCCATGTCATATTATGAAATAAAATATGTTTTAAATAAACTCAGATTGTACATATGTACAAAACCGCAAGGTTGCATTTCGAATTGATGATATTTGTTGATGTTTGATATACCATGCGATTCAAATATTAACTCTTATGAGGTTTCCCACATCTGAAATTGTACACAACTGTTAATCCTACGGAGAAAGTAAATATTCCATCACAAACTGGTAAGTACGTACCCCGTTTCAAACTATCGTAAGTATGGGTATCTCGTATAGACTGCATTTCTTCATATGTTGACCTTAAACAATGGAAAATTGTGAGATGTTTATACAAAAGCTGTAGAAAGAAAGAGAGAAAGAAATATCTAGTTTGCCTTAAATATTTTTGAATGAGGAATTGTACTGTTATATCGCGAGCAGGCGAATTTAGATATCTCAGTATTATTTTACTTAAAACATACATTATATTGCTGAACCACACTTATGGATATAGGAGTTAAACCAAAATACAAACCAAAGCTGCACAGTAGGACAATTGATAGATATATCTTCAACATTATTATTACTGTGTGATTTCGTTCTGAATCTGACATTTTAGTAGTATTTCTGTTCTCATATATACGTTCAGGATATTTCATTCCACTCAATTTACCTGTATTGATTTAGTTGATGTATATTTTTAAATGTCAATAGTACAGATTGTAAAAATATATCTATTGGTGTCGTCATGATTGTCCCACTTTTGGTATATACAAGTAAAAAGAGTAAAAGAAAATGTAGGACAATCAGGACAATTAAGACAAATTTTGTGGGACAATCAGGACTTTCAAATGTGGGACAATATGGACATGTTTTGATTGTAAAGGAAAAATTTCATCTGTATAAACAAATTACAAGTCATTATTAAAGTATAATGCTTTGATAAGAAAATGTCTAAAAACTGAAAACATGAAAACAGAATATTATAATGTTAAGTTATTTTATTTTTGAAATATAGAACATATATATTATAAATAATAATTCACATATATACAACATACATTTAAAAGCACTAATTAAACAAAATTAAAGATCTCAAGATTAACATATATAATCACACACAGTTCTTCATGGCTTAAATATAAAGTACTAATTTTAACACAAAATTGAACATCTCAAGATATATAAATACACAGAGTTCTTCATCACTTAAATATATACATATAGCACTAATTACACAAAATTGAAAATCTCAAGATTAACAGTTATAAACACATACAGTTCTAGAGGATATATTTTTCCATCAACAATGGTGTGCAGGGTATAAATTTGAGTAAATAGTGATTGGCATGTATAAATTGTACCATCTGCATATATAGTAGTGTTGTTGGCAAGTAGTCTCAGGCTGCTATCAGTAGCCAAAACAAGAATCTTAGCTTCAGCTCCATCATTAATCAGTAGGAATCTTTCTCCAACAGTTGTCAGTATCCAGCCATCTTGGAGATCACCAGATGCATGTGATGTAGGTAGTTTTGGTATAAGCTTTGATCTTAGACTGTACAAACTTGATTGATCTGATTCCACCATCCTTTATGTGCTATCATTCCGTTCTGGTGTGCGGAATCTTGCAACATCTTGCTTTTAAATGGAGTGTATAGGTACTGTATCTACTCCCTGCATCTACTTTTCATATTTTCAGCATTTTAGTGACTTCTATTTTGATTTGGTCTGGTTGAATTTGTGGATTAAGTTGAACCGCACAGGTATATTGTGTTGCAGGACACTTTCTATCTGCGCATCTCCAATAGACTCTGTCATTACGCCGATTATTCATCTAGAAACGGTATCCTTGGTAAACTAAACTCTGGCCACCACGTTCATTCTCTGTTACTTCGTATTCGCATTTGCCATCTTTACCTTTTGCTTTTCAGACTGATTATATCCAAACTTGGTAAAATTATGGCTTATATAGCACATGTGGTGCATTCAATAAGCTTCTACTTCATTATATCAACTTATTTAGCTTCTATGATCAATCTTTACTCAGCATCCCCTATTAATTAACGCCTAAAAAGTCTCCTATTTTTTTTCTAACTTTGGGAGTTCAGAGACGAGCTCATGCGTAAACATAATTGCTACATTAATTATGAATCATCTTTTTTCATAAGGTGAACATTTATCAACTGATATCTTATCAAAATAAACATAATAACAAGATGGGCAAATTTATAAATGTTTTGCAAAAATAAATAAGAAATGAGATCAATGAATGATTTCTACAGCATAATTGAAAATAGCATGAACAAATAAATAAATAAACAAAATTATAAATATTTTTTTAAAGCCATTTCCATATATGGTTACTATTATTTTCATTAAAATGAATTATTGTTAAACTTTGTCATTATAAAAATTAAATCAGAGAACATGTACTTAATATCTTTTTCATACCGTATTTTTAAAGTAATATGTTTAGAGAAAAACTTATTAAATATAGAAGAAAATGTTATATATATATTATCAAAACTGATTTATATACAAAATCCTTTTAATTTTATTTTATAAAGTTTTAGCTGATGCTGATGGAACTTTGTCCATTATAACTGTACAAGTATTCATAGAAAAATAGTTTTTATCTGAATCAATTTAAATTTTAACTTGTTTTTAAAAATATTTTTTGTATTTTATTCTGCATATTGGGATCCTATTTACTTAAACAAACAAGCAAACCAATTATTTTAATTAATCATGATTGTCCCACGTTTAGAAATCCAGTTGCTGTTTTAACAATAGATGTTAACTCTGAATTTATGTGGGACAATCTGTACAAGGTATGTGGGACAATCAGGACAACTGAATTTCAAAAAGTGGGACAATGAGGACTAAACCATATCTATTAATCTCGGTAATTGCATTCTTTGTCATTCAAACTAAATTTGCTAATTAGACTTATACTTAAGTTGCACCTGTCACAGACTGTCGTATAGCCTGGGCAGGTGAGACATTTCTATTAGTTAATTGTTTTATAGATCTAAGGGATAAAATATCATGTACGGACCGTTATTATTACTTGTAATATATTATGACAGTTTTATATATATTTTTTTACATTTTCATATTTAGTTCAGTTAGGATTTTTGAATTGTACACGGAACATTAGGGTTTGATTTAGGAAAGTCCTAAATCTACCGAACTGTTTTGCCAAAATAAAACTTTAAACGACAACTTACGCCAATATTCACACGATCATCAAAATTATCAACGGTGACATTATATTCAAATGTGACAATCAAGTCAACATACAGTTCAAATCAAATCCATGGTGAATTACAGAAAAAATACACATACCTAGTATCATTTCCAGTCGATTTTACTGAAAATATAAATTAATTACATAACGGCAAATGCATGTACATAGAGAAATATAAAGAAATGCACACCTATAGATCGATAGTAGGATGGAAACAGAGAGAGAGAGAGAGAGAGAGAGAGAGAGAGAGAGAGAGAGAGAGAGAGAGAGAGAGAGAGAGAGAGAGAGAGAGAGAGAGAGAGAGAGAGAGAGAGAGAGAGAGAGAGTCCAGGTTTTGTTTATAATGTCTCCTGGAATGTTTCACAAAAATCAATTTACCACAGCCAGAATCTTACTCAAGAATTTTGATAGCAGTCGGTTGGGAGATTTGGTTTAGTTTTATGAGGTTCAAATATCTAATAAACATGTGACTCTAAATAAGTTCCTAAGAGCAATATGCAGGAGAAGGGTGCTGTCATGGTTATTCAGACCACTAAAATCATGCATATCACATACATATATGTGCGCTTTATTAATTTAGATTCCACAAATTCATAAAGATGATACTTAACAAATCAATGTAAAGTATGGATCTAGAGAACTAATATGATATAGTACAAAGATATAGAACATGTTGAAAAGTCGGGGTGAAATGTAATTATTTTAGAGTTGTTTAGTTTGTAAGTAACTCCACGAATAGAGATGTATGATCTGAAGTTGATAAAAGCTAATAATATTTTTGTGAGATTATAAGTATGTAGATAGACGAAAATGAACGAATTAACTCCCGGGATTTCAAATAGAATATAAGAAACAGTTCTAGAGAGCTTAATTCAACTATTATTCAGGAACTTAAACATTAACTGACACTCCGGAATCTATGATATCGTGTTGTTTAGTTCAGATTTGATCTTCCTATTGTTATGTTGTATATATGTATAGGAATTAGTCGATAGCGCACTCTACACTTGATTGTGAGGTTGTAAGTTCGATTTCCCGTCTTTCGGATGAGACAGTAAAAACTGAGGTCCCGTGTCACAGTAGGTGTCGGCACGTTGACGAATTCCCACTAACGGCCATAAGTGCCGAGGGTAGTCCAAATTTTGAATCCCTTCACCGTCATTTGGTGACATATCCATAAGAGAGAAACATTATTGAGTGGGACGTCAAACAACAATAAAAAATAAATACTAAAAAATGGATACCAAGCGAGTTGTGAATAAATAACTGATAAAATTTTCGTAACACAAGAAGTACTGACTCACCATTGACCAGTCCATCATATGTATGCACATCCTTTTGTTTGTGTAAACCCTCATAATTTGATTGGGATCTATGACGAAAGATTCATAACGAAAACAATAATGACATACTAGGCATGTAACACACACACATACACACACACACACACACACACACACACACACACACACACACACACACACACACACACACACACACACATATACACACTGAACACTTTATAAATAACATTTCTGTTGTTCACCATATAAATCACAAATACTGCAATAACAAGGTACCTAACCATGCTCCTGTGGCGGTTCGAATTACACACCATCTGCCTTGATTCCATGCTCGATACCCTGACCACTCGGTTATCTACGCATTCGCAAGAAATGAATGTTTGGAGACCGATGAGTAGACGTACTAACATGAGAATTGGGCCGTTTAGTTAGAGATGAAAGGTGTTTAATAAATACAAATTACAATGGATCGATGAAGATCCATGTACAGAAATACGCGTGTATATAAAGCACAAATATCACTGTAATATTGAGCATGTAGAGAAATAAAAGAGTATCTTAAGTACAAATATCACTATAGATATATTTAATACAAGTTGAAAATTAAATCTGTCGATGGTTTTATCGAACACAATCATAGCAAATGTAATTTTACAGCGCATCGATATTGGTCAGTCTAGCACTGTGTCCACCAGCATGTTTCGAATGCTTTTTAGGTATTTGTTATCAGAAAATTCGAGCTCAGGACTTTGTGATCAGTGGTGTAGGAAGCAAATCAAAATCTTGTTTTTTCTCATGGGGAAAATTGTCCTGTGTTTTTTTTATCATGCAAGTAATACATACAAAAGTTGCGGATGTAGAGAAAATGAGAAGTGTTTTTAACTTTTTAGGCTGGTGACTTAAAATTATACCTTAATATTGTGATGCAATGCATACATCATCAAAAGCAGACTTATGATTCAAAGATGGAGTAGCGTAAATTTATTCGCCGAGCAGAGCAAGGCCCAAGATTTTGAGGGAAAATTGCTTTTTATTTGGTCAAATGAAATTACATCTATTTTTGATGCAATACAAACATCATCAAAAGCAGGCTGAGCATTTTAATTTGGAGTAAGGTAATTTTTTTCGCCCAGCGAAGCGAGGTACAATTTGGGGGATGTTTTTAATTCGGTGACAAAAAATTATACATATTTTTTATGCAATGCATATCAAAACCAGACTGGGTTCAAAGTTGGAGTAGGTGTAAATTAAAAATTTATCCACCGAGAGAAGCGAGGTGCAAAATAATTTTGGAAATTTGTTTTTAATTGGTCTCATAAAATCATACCTATTTGTGATGCAATGCAAACATCATCGAAAGCAAACTGAGGATTTCAAGTTGGAGTAACGTAATTTTAATAAACGAGAGGAGCGAGGTGCGAAATATTCGGGGGAACTTGTTTTTAATTCGGTGACAAACTTTGGGAAATTTGTTTTTAATTTGGTGACAATAAACCGATACCAATTTGTGATGCAATGTATATATCATCAAAAGCGACTGAGT
>BROG01002004.1:0-19027 GCA_030159075.1 Atrina japonica | reverse complement strand
AAATCTCAAATTTATAGATAATTCAACAGGAAAGACTGTTATAGGACAGTAAGACATTTCTGATTTACACTGATATGTACTAGTCGTATATACTTTGTTATATTTTATACTTGTATAATTAAACAACCATACTGAAAACTAGCAACAACACTGCACATCTACTATTGTATAAAATCAGGTAAAATAGACATTGTTAACATTGAAGAAATCTAGCAATTATTTAAGTCGAATCAAAGACGAGTGTAACAATAATGCATTGGATATTCACACTTTTACGGAACACAATTTTAAATTCTAATAATTTTTTTAGGCCTTGCTTGCATCAGATAAATCTGATGCTGAGAACAGTTAAATGTTAGAAATATCTCATAACTTAGTATGTCATGGGAAAGGACTTTACGAGTTGAATAATCTCAGTAATTAATAATAGTCACGTGATTCAATGTCAAGATCAAAAACATGTTTGAAGTTGTATCGCTTAAATATTTCTAAACTATCAGATTTTACTGAAAGATCAACATCGAATAATTGTAAAAAAAAACTTTTTCTATGAAATGTCAAGGTCATCAGATTGAAGATCAACTCAATTGAATATTTTTAATTAAATTGCTGGTAACTAGCATTTCCATATATAAGTTAGCGTTTTAATATTTTTAGGAAATGTACTGAAGAAAGTTTGTGTGAAGTTTCGAGGTCATCTGGAAAATAATTCAAGATCATTTCATCATGTTTATTAGCGTTGTAGATTTGTCCGACTTATGCTGAAGAATAATTGAGAAATCTTAAAGTCATCAGATCAAGGGTCAAGCTCGCATATCAATTTGAAATATCTTAGATATCGGGCAAAGGAAGTAAAGATACCAAAGTATTAATGTTAAAACATTGTTTCGGTTTTTACTACATGTACTTAGATTGATGTACAATAACAAATGAGAGATATACTCAGGCATAAAATTCTTATGTTCCTATATATTTTGTGTAAATAAGGCCAGGTCTAGCCCTATATGCATATACAAATAGTAAAGTCGAATTGATCATTTGCAAACGAATATTTCCCAAACTGGGTTTCTCAAGCAATGTGCATAAAATACACAATAATTTTTAAAATCTTTATGCATGTTCAAATTTCTTTATTATTATTGTACATCAATCTCTGAGTAGTTAAAAAAGAAATATTTCTTTCTTTAGAAAAAAAAACACAACTCATTCCCCTTTCAGAAAATCCATCACACAACATAATGATTGTTTTCACCCGAGCTTATTGACATTTTATGTTTTGGGTTTTTTTCAAAAACTAGTAATCAATATAGCTGTTAATTTAGGATAATTTTCATGCAATATTTTTTCTGAACAAGATCAGTTCTATAAATTACACAAAGTAATGTGGCTTGTTGCCAAATTTTGGCAAATACTGGTCTCATACAGAAAACCTGTGAATACAAAAAAGAACTTGTCTAATACACAATTTTCACATCCGGCTAGACACCATAGTTCATTTCTAATCATAACACAAAAGAGCTCTCAATTTTTTTTCATAAAATGCATGTTAAAAATAAATCATGCAAAGACAAATTACGATAATTACGCCATAAGACAAATTACGATAATTACGTCATATTTTTTTATGGGAAATGCTTGTCCATACTCAGTTTCTCATTATTGTAATAAAAATATTTCTACCTTTGAAATAACAATATGTTTCTAGGTTTACTGTTATTTCAACCTTGATTATGACGTTCTGTTAAACAAACACCTTTAAGAAGTAAGCTTCCGTTTCCTTTCCTTGCATAAAACGTTATGTCCTATTCCTCCAAACGCGTCTTACTGGGGGATTCAATTTGATAAAAGTGCAATGAGTAATATTTTCATTTGAAACGAATATTTATTGAATGAATAAAAAATATTATGAAAACGCACCATTAACCTAATTCAAATTTTCCAGTCGGAATGTCAAAAAAAAAAAACCAGTAAATGTAAAAAATAACAGTGAATGTAGAAAATAACAGTGAATGTGATAACAATGCAAAGGAATAGCACAGAAAATGTGTAATAACAGCACAGAAAATGTGTAATAACTAGACTTTGTCAAGACACGGGCTTTCCAGTGACAGACAAAAAGGCAGTCATGTCCAAGATAAGTAATTGTGTTTAGTCTTTTGTCCTTGATCTATGTTTCACGAAAGTCAGACAGACTTACTTACTGTGTTAAGTCTACCACCAGTTATCGCATTACATCTGATTCTGCGTTTTTACTTCTGTAACCCTGACCTTTAGTCCCAATGACATTGAAACCGTGTACAGTTCTAGAGAAAATCATGGAGACTAATTGACATGTTCCTGTGTTGAGTGTATCACTAATTATCGCATTACAAAAGATTTCACGTTTTGCCTTGCGTGACCTTCACCTTTGTTCAAATGACCTTGAAAAAGTACACAGTTCTAGGGAAATTCATGGAGACTTACTCACAGAAGTTTCATGTTCCTGTCTTTAGTTTTTCTCCAGTTATCGTGGAACATAAAATATCACGTTTAAGTGTCTACAACCTTGACTTTTGACTATATGACCTTGACAAAATACACAGATGTCGAGAATGCCAAGGAGATTAACAGACATAAGCTCCTGTGGTGAGTGTGTCATTAATTATCGCATGACAAAAGATTTCGCATTTTGGTCTTTGTGACCTTGAACTTTCACCCAATAATCTTGAAAAAATATACAGTTCTAGAGAATGCTAAGGAGACAAACACAAAGAAGTTTCATGTTCTTGTGTTGAGTCTGTCGCCAGTTATCGCGGAACATAAAATTTCACTTTCTAGTCTCTGTGACTTTGACCTTTGACCCTATGACTTGATAAAGTATACACTTCTTGAGAAAGTCCAGGAGACTTACTGACAGAGGTTTCATGTTCCTCTGTTAAGTCTTTCACCAGTTAACGTGGAACATATAATTTCACGGTTTGGTCTTTGTGACCTTGACCTTTAACCCACTGAGCTTGAAAAAGTATCCAGTTCTGGAGAAGGTGTAGGAGACAAACTGAAAGAAGTTTCATGTTCCTGTGTTAAGTCTTTCTCCAGTTATCGTGGAACATAAAATTTCACTTTGACCTTTGACACAATGACCTTGACTGAGTTTTATGCAGATCTATCGTCAGTGTGTTTGAAGTATGTAAGTTCCATGCACATACATATAATCTTTTTGGGGTCCGTTTTTAAAAGTGTAATAAAATCTATACTGCCACCATTTGTTCAGCCAGAATTTGTCATACATATCATAGTTCATTTTATAAAATATTTTAAAATAAATTAAAATGAAAAAATATTCTGAAAAACACTTACAAAAGCAAATAAAAAATATGTTTTTATATATTTCAACCTATCAAAGTATAAGCAATACCTGTATTTATTTAAAACTTAAGATACTTAATATAATGCAAATGCATATCCTGTAATCTTTTTGTAAATATTAAAAACACAATATCAAAGTTATAGTTTTACAAACAAGACCAAATCAAATGTACAAGACGATCGAGTCTGTCATTAATACTTTATCAGTTGAGCTCTAATTCAAAATCGATGAAGAGGTCCGAAACAAAACGTGGTACCATACAAGACCAAAACATAAACCAAATGTATTCATAAATCCGTCCTAAATTTAGTAACCACTTTAACAAGATGACTATTCCCGTTTTTGAGGGGTTTGGAAATTAAACAAAACTACCTATTCAAAACACTCCTTTAGTATAAAATAACCAGCTGGTGCCGAGACACCAGGTCCTGAATTTGTGTATACCCTCGGTATACCAGGTACTGGGTTTATTTATACCCTCGGTATACCAGGTACTGGGTTTATTTATACCCTCGGTATACCAGGTCCTGGGTTTATTTATACCCTCGTAGACTTAAACGGTCCACCACCAGCAGTGGTAACGTCCCAGTGGTTGTATGTATAATAAACATAATACCATATGTTATACAAAAAGATAAATAATGAAATCAACATGTGGTCTTTAGATGAATTTTTGAAAGTTAAACGATATTTTCCTGATGAGGATATTACATTGCGTAAGGTCGTTCTAAATTGTAAGACATTTTACTCGACAATCGTAAAAGATAATAATATGTCTACAAATGAATAAAAAAACTAACACTTACTTTCTTGATGAAGTTCTGTCAATATGGCTTTCAAAGCTGAATGTCCTGGAATATTCTCTTTACTTGTATTTATACTAATATGTTTTAATTATAACCTTGACATCCAGGCTTACTCATATATATGCTGATATTTTGGGGGGAAATGCACTTTCAGAAAAAAAATTTAATTTTACATTTTTAAATTTATTGATGGATGACAAATGAAAATGCATTCAAATTCGTATTTAGAATATCAACGATATTAAAAATAAATTGTTGGCATTTACTGCATAAAACTGTCAAATTTGTAAATTTATTATTTTTTATTTTTTTTTTTTTTTTTTTTTTTTTGGTTTTGGTTTCTTTGTTTGTTTACAAGTAAAGTGAAACCTCATTTTACTTCTACTATTTTGACGATTGGTCGAGGTCCTCCCCAAAACACAATTTTCAACTTGAACATAATGCCACTCAGCAATATGTCAAATGACAAACTTACAACTTCTACATACTGAGACAGACATGTGTGACAGCGTTTTACATACACTAAATATAATTCAATCCATATAGCCAGGAAAACTTGTTTTAGTGGTGAAAATTGAAAATACGACATGTTTTTACATATCTGTAGAATGGTCAGGCATTATGAGGGAGAAAGGAAGTCAAATGCTACAGCAATATATTATTTGCTATATGATAAGTTGAAACAGATGGCTAATACAGCGGATGTCCCAGACCCCCCTCGTCTCAATTTCCCCACTCTCCGCTAATATTCCATACACATACATTTATTCATTTTTGTGGTCCGTTTTTTAAAAGTACAATAAAATCTATACTGCCACCATTTGCTCGGCCATAATTTGGCATAATTAACATAGAGGTTGGCGATGGGTCGAGAGAAACCTCAAGTGAAATTATAGTAAAATTGGGAAGATGAACTTTGGAAAACTGCCGAATGAAATGATGGGCATTATAAAGAAGTTTTTGTATATTTGTCAAACGCCTAACTGTGGCATACATCCTTTCTGTAACTAGAAATCGGTGCCCGTGCTAAATACGTTCACCGAATTTGTATATTGTTTCCTGGAAATTCTAAAGATTAATATTTTGGATCTGTGATTTTATTGCTATGTAAAAATAAAGCTTCCGCTACTTTCACTTTAAATTAAAAGTCAAGATCGGTGATAGATAGATAGATAGATAGATAGATAGATAGATAGATAGATAGATAGATAGATAGATAGATAGAAAGGTAGATAGATAGATAGATAGATATGTTATTTTTGTCTTTTCAATAAAAATTTGATCTATTTCACAACAATGAATATGCTTACAAACTGTTGATAATTTAGTATGAATTAAATGTTTGTGACTACTGTCGTTGTACAGTTTTTGCCAGTACGCTATACAATATTTTTTTATGATAAAAGTACATCTACTGTCTATTTTATGATAAATTACATAACTCTGAAACCATTTATCATGCAAATACACGTGACATGACCAGATGTAATGGATTTACAATTTATGACAGTGTTTTCTTTCAATGTCTTTGTAATTGCTTTTTATTTTCATTATTTTCAATATTTCATTATTATTATTATTACTTTTGACAATCTCTTTTATTTTTCACAATCTCGTCACTGTTTAATTTTTTTCTCGATGTTATTTTGTCAGGTTGTCTGTGTTATTCCTTGTGTAATTCCGTGAATTTTTTCACAATTTCTCAATTGTCCATAGTTTCTGTGGTATTTTATTAAAAAGTAAATATAATAATAATAACGTACAGGAATAAAGATTGTGTGAAACAACATTTAATTTGAACAAATATCAATGAGATTGTGGTAAACGGAAGAAACTGTGAAAAATAACACAGAAACTCTGAAAAAAGAAACATAGATTGAAATAGTAACATATCTTGTAAAAATAAACTGAAAAAGAAAACATAGAATCTGAGAGAACATCAGATATTACAAAAAAACAAAGGCTGCAAAAGATATCAGATAATTTGAATAAATAACAGGTATTTTAAAACATTAAATAAGTTGAAAAGTGATGAAAATCAGGTCAGGTCTAGTTCTGTATGCATATACAAATATTGAGGTCGAATTAATAATTTACAAACGAATACTTGTCATACCAATCTATTAGTAAAAAAAGAAATATTAAAAAAAACACACACACCTAATATCTCTTTCAAAACATATATCAGACAAAAAATAATGAACATTTTCTACCCAAGCTTATCGACATTTTAGTTTTTAAAAACACCTAATAATTAATCTAACTGTAGGTGTTAATTTAGGATACCTTTTTAGCTGCGTAAGATCAGTTCTATAAACGACATGAAGCAATATGGCTTGTTGCCAAATTTTGGAAATATCTTTTTTTATAATACATCTCGAATATAGAAAATCAAATCCAGTTAATACGAATATACTGATCTAATACACAAAACCTGTTAATACATAAAAAATAAACTCTTCTGATACAGAATGTTCATTTCCGGTTAGACACCATATTTCATTTTAATCACAGCAAAAGAGCTTTCAAGTCTACCATAAATACATGTCAAATATAAATCATGCAAAGATAAATTACTGTAATTACGCCATGAGACAAATTATGATAATTACGCCATATGTTCCTAGGAAATGCTTGTTCGCTCTCAAATTTCTCATTGTTGTACTAAAAATATGTCTCCCTTTGAAATGATAACTTCTCTTTCGAGGTATTTCGTTCAATTTAACTTTGATAATGATGTTCTGTTGAGCATGTACCTTTAGGAAATAAGCTTCCGTTTTCTTTTCCTTGTATTAGAGGTTATGGCCTATTCATCCACACAGAAAGCAATCTCAATCCGAGGGTAAGATACTTGAATGACAAACCCGAGGTTTACGGGTCGATTATTTTTCTCTATTTCTTAAATATACATTTATGTAAATTTATGCATGATCTACATGTCTATAAAGATCTATGCATATCTGAGTCATGTCTGACATAAACATGTATCTGCATTCTGGAAGCCACAGAAGTTCTACAACATAAATTCTATGGTGACGTCATAACGCATGTAGCTTAATAAATTATAAACGTTATGCCAAAGTTATAGTTTTGCAAAAATATAAAATCAGATACCAAAGTATAAATCATTATGATGTCCAGAATATCGTTTCTGCCTATAAAAGTCAATCAGTCGAGCTCGATTTAAAAATTGATGTATACTTACAAAACATAAAAAAGTATAATACTAGGTCAAAACAAAAACTTAAATTCGTCCACGAATAAACCCTGTAAACATATCATTAGTTTTAACTTTTGAGGAGTTCAAAATTTAAACAGTGATATTCATTCGAAATATAAGTTTATTATAAAAAATTTCGACTTTTTCCGAAAAACGAGGTACTGGGTATATGTATACACCGGATACTCAAACGGTCCACCAGCAGTGACAACGACTCTAGTGTTTATCAATGTTATAAACGTTGTGCAAAAGTTATATTTTTGCAAAAAAAAGGTCAAAATATATTCCCAAGATGGTCATTTCTGTCAATACGACTTCATCAGGTGAGCACGAATGTGAAACCAACAAGGGGATTGTGGTTTAAAACAGTCGTATTGCATAAAACAACAGGAATTAAATTAGTAAGCAATAATCTTTGAGTAAAAGTGGGTTTACATTAATTATGTTTATCAATATTCCTTCCTTCTGCGTTTTGATATTGATACAACAACATTTTTACTGTTATTTGAAATTCTTCAAGTTTTTTATTTCAAATGATTAAATGGATAAATGCTTTTTTATTGCTTTTGATTTTTTTATCCGAATTGTTTTATGGACGTCGTGCAAGGCGAGACGTGATGCATTCATTATTAAACGAACACAAAATGACGTTTATTTTTACAGGTAGGTTTTTTGTATCTCCGTACATGTATGTCATCCACATTGACAAGAAAGACAACTCTTGTATAACTCTGAAGTTTGACGCTGTAATGAAATGCAATTCGGATGAATTTTGCTTCAACGAAATTTCCCTTATTTTATTATGGATTGGTATCATTATAACTTTGGTATTATGTTTATAATATTGCAATGTGTTAAAACCTTTGTGCCCATGGGTCGAGCTTAATAGATAGAAAATGTATGGTCTTATTTTGTCAAGTCTTAACGTGAGACTTTAATGTCTGCAAAATTATGTTTATGTTGGGACTTTTTTCATTTGCATGGGGTTTCATAAGTTTGATGACTTTTGCATTTTGTCGGTTAAACCCCTTTAGTATACTTTTAGAACGCCAGTGGTTTCTTCAGAGTATTTGCTGCGGTTATATTACATTTTCTACACTCTCTGTTGAGTCGGTTTGTATTGTATAATGCATTTAAACGTGCCTGTTTTTGATATAGGAGCGAACAAGTCAGATCGACAGAAGTAACGAGAAACTGATTATGATATTCTGACATGTGATAGACAGAAACTGACATCGCAAAATTAAACATAAATACACATTAATCAAGTAAATCTGTGATCATTGAGTAAAAATGAATTGTTTTTGGTTTAGAGTTAAACGATTTCTTACAAATATTAAAAATAAATCATAAAACATGCACCGTCGTTTTCCAGTCTTAAACGTAGATAAAATAAATAAGTAAATAAATAATGCTATTTCATTAATTTCAGCAAAACTCATTAGGTAAAAGTAGAAATGTTTGGGGTTTACAAGTGTCAAATGATCGGATTTCTTTCAAATGTTTTAACACATGTGTGTTAGTGATGTAATTTTTTTCCTTCTGATGAAGTGACAGGTCGGTCAGAAATTTTGACAACATTTCTCGTTGGTCAGTTTTGTGCTTTATATAATAGGTTCCATGACTAAGTTTTGTCTGTTCTCAGTTATACTGCGAAAATTCCACTATATACATCTAATGATTTGGCATTTTACGTGACTATAAGTAATGATAGGTTAAAAGCATTCAATCGATTTATACTGTTCATTGCCAGGATTCGAGGGACCTCTTTGGTTTTGTTTGAAACTAGAAAATTAAAAAACAAGAGATATGTAAGGCAAACATACTGACGAGCCTCATTCTTGGGTTTCGTTCTTTTGGGGGGAATAGAATAGTAAATCTGCCCTCAAATTTTTGAAAAAAAATTCCTAAATTCCCACTTTGGTATTGAACCCAAATAACAATCGCTTAATCTGTTATATGATATTGACCGTTTTGACAACGCTAACCTAAAGAACAGAACGGAAGACAATGAAGAAACTTTCGAATTATACATATTCAGTTATGATTTTAATTCCTGATCAATTGTCATCAAATGCTTCTTTTTAACCCGTATCATTCACCTCAATATCCTTACTAGCATCTTGCTAGACAACATTATTATTATCATTATTATCTTGCTAGTCATCATCATTGCTAGTCATCACTAGCATCTTGCATTATAACCGTAAATCCCCTTGGAAGTCTCTGAAAAAACTATTTAGTCATGACAGTTTCCACCATACTAGAATTGTTTTTTACGTATTACGTTGTATATGTGTGCGCAGCGCACTTGCTCATGAAAGATATTTGTTCAGAGCAGAGGATTCAAATTGCGACCTGTGAATTGTATTGATTCAGTTAAATTTCTTTTTTCCTTTCTTTATTGACCCAAATTGATTGAACCCACACGTGGCAACAAGCGTTATCCGTGCCGATTTGAGATTACATGTAATTTTTGATATCAGAAATTTGATTTTTCATATCAAGAAAGTAAATTTGGTATCAGATATTTGATTTTTTGATACCAGAAAATCATTTTTGATATCAGAAAATCATTTTCTGATATTGAAAAGTATGTTGTATTTTTTATATCAGAAATTCCATTTTTTTATATCAAATAATACTTTTTTGATATCAGAAAATGATTTTCTAATATCAAAAAATCGAATTTCTGATATCACAAATCACATCTATTTTCTGATATAAAAAACAGAATTTCTGATATCAAAAAATGAAATTTGTTATACCAGAGAATTCGACTTTTTATATAAAAATGATTTTTTGATATCATAAATAGTGAATAAATACTATAACCGCGCCCCATTGACAACATAAAATCATCAATAGTTTATAGTGTTATTAGAATCTAAGCCATGTTTGAAACATTTCGGAACCTAATTAAAGATTTTCAAGAGATTCGGCCATTTTCGCTGATTAAACTACATGTGTACTATTTCTGGATCCATTCTATTTATTCATTTATATCTGTTCATTTTTTCATTACTCGCTTATTTGCAGTAACACATTGTCAGCATAATTCCGTAATTTTTCATTTTCATTTTCCATGATGTTATGTGCAAAGTAAAAATGAAGAAAAACCAATGGATAATCGAAACTCCAAGTCCATTATAACAAGAAAAAGTGGATACACAAATTATGACTATCTTAGCTTTAGTAGGATTTAGAATTTAAATCTTTTTATATCAACTTCAGTGTATTTATGTGTAGAATCAGACTGGTTTTGGACGAGTGATGCTGGACGAAATAAAAGTTATTTAAATTTTCGGCTACCACTTTTAGTTGTCTGAGATGCCAAAAGGTTTCTCTAACAATTATTTATATTCATAGATTAAAAACGATAATACAACAATGCAAAAAATAGAGAATATTGAACCATATATCCACTTTTAAAAAAGACAGTGCTTAATAACCTGAAACAACATGGTAAAGCTGACAGTATTAGAGTGTATGGACTAAGCGACGACGAAAATAATTCTATTTAGATAAATGTTAAGCGAACAAAAATACAAAAGACGTAAATATGTGTGGCATAAACAGTATAACCCTGCGCTATAATAAATAAATTTGTCCCAAGAAGTATTCGAGCTATGGTTATAATTATATAAATGTGTGTCCATGGTTGTTCCGACTATCCAATGCCATGATCAGTACTTGGTTACTCAATGAAAGCATCATAAATATTTCCCATCTTTGAAATGTTCAAAATAAAGTAGTTATTATTTATAGAATTTATAACAATCCGATCGACAAAAAACATGTTTATACAGCAATCAATGTCATTATCACGTCGTTTTGCTAGCTATACAACAGCATTATTATCATTATCATTATTATTATTATTATTATTATTATTATTTACATCGTAGTTTCAGTATTTGTAGTATTCAGTATTTAATTGTTCCCGCGATTCAACTACATAAGATATTTCTGTTTGCCTCTCATGGTAGTTTAAATGCGAAAATACCACCACATGCAGCTCAAATTTAGATAAAAAAAAACTCGAATTAAACATATTTGTTTTTTATTTTAATCAAGGCTTCTCATTAATGATTCATTTTCATGCATATCACCATATCGTTAGCCTTTTCATCACCTTCCAAATCATCCTATATACCCGCCTCTATATCTGTCGGATGTATCTGAAAATAGTTAATCTGCCCGATAAAGGTACCAGTAAGAAAAGAAAAAAGAAAGTAAACATTCAATGTATATCGTCATTATAGGTGATCATAGAATTATTTTAGCTTTTGTTCACAATAATTTACATAATGCACCAAGTTTCAATATTTTCATCTTGAGGCAAAATAGAAAGGCGGATAATAATGATTGGTCAATGTTATAGCCTTTGTTCAATTATCGTAATCATTATCTGTATTACCACGACATGGTTTACAGATAGTCAAATTGAATATATATATACATGAATCTGTTCAAAGAAGTAAGGAAAATATTCAATATAATACGTAGGAAAATTACTTACATCTGCACAGGCAGAGGCTTGGATAGCCCGGGCACTGCATAAAACATAGGATCTGAAAAGTAACGACGCACATCAAATTTACTATGTTCCTTATACATTTGTAATGTTAATTGTCATGGCAAAATGATATTTTGTACCGGGTAATATAATTGAGATGAAATCAAGAAAAATGTACTTCAATATGTTCTCAATAATATGTTCTGAATAGTCTTGCTCCAGCATTTCTTAATTATGATGAAACATAAATCAGCCAAACCTGCGTCCTTGAAGCATTCTGGGAATCAAATTATATAATTTTGTGAACTCAACAATTACATGAAATCATTTGAAAATCGGGCAAAAGTTAACTGCATATTTCAGAGTTTTCCTTTAAACAATTGAAAAGTTGTGGGAAATCAGATAAGGAAACTACTGATGCCAAAAAATTTTTAAAAAAAGTAGTCTATACTTACGGGAACATTTCTTAGATGAAAACAACCTGTAATAGAAATGTAACATAAAAATGATGTTCTGTACGGTGAGTAAGGAAGATTCCCCTTATATGTCAATAGATTTGTATATAGTACCAACATGATCAAGTATTGGTTAAAAATACAGTTTTCTGATAATATTATAAACATAATACCAAAGTTATAATGCTCAAGACGATCGCTTTTGTCAATTAGACTTCATCAGTTGAGCTCCAATTTAAAATGTACATGTATATGTATTTTCTAAAGAGAAAGTGGTATCATACAAGGTCAAATGATAAATCTAAAAGTATAGCCGAAATCCGTCTAAGAGTAACAATTTATTTTTAGAAAACTTTGGAATTTAAATGGTGTTATCAGTGCCAAATATTACTTTATTATAATGTTATAACAAAATTTGTGTACCCGCATACTTTAGACGATTGTGTAAATGGTCAGAAAAACTGGGCAAGTAATGATAAACATCTTTTGTATAAATATGGTTTAATGTATGCTTGGAATCAGCCATCTTTAATAGCGTATCATTTTCTATTTTTTGACAGCTTTAAAAAAAAGATTCAAAGATGATTTTAAACAGAACTGGTATTCTTAAATACAAATTAGTTGTAAACTTGTACTATACAAAGGGTTAAAAGTGCGTTTTGAACCAGAAGAGTATTTGTCTTTTATTAGCAATAGACAGATAAAAATTTGCTTAACAAAACTCGGGACGTCTGCACATTCTTTATGAGTAAAAACTTGGAGAAATGCTAGAGAAAGACGAGAAATAAATATTAGAATGTGTGTTTATCTTTGTGATGAAAATGTGATTGAAGATTAATATTACTTTACTATAGAAAGTAAACTTTTTGTTGATCTTAGAAAAATACATTACGAAATATTTTAGTACAATACCAATTAAGTTTATACAATTATTAAAGGAAACAGTTTACCGGATTTGTATCTATGTCCTGGACATTCTATTGATTTATACTTTGGTATCTGAAATTTTTATATATTAATTTAAGTTAATGTATCAATGAAGCTTTTAAGTTACGAAATTCCGTCATAATGTGTTGATTCATTTTCTCATATCCTCACATACTACATGCTATTTATGTAAAGTATTTAGGCGTGTTAATGATATATGTATTGATGTATAAGGTGTGTCTACAAATGCTTTTTTATAGTTCATCTATATATATACATGTTTATTTGAGATCTACATTTGTACATGTTTTATGGAAGAATTTGCAAATAATCTGCGTATGACATTAACACAATTCACAATACTCATTGTCCTAACAAAATGCAAATAATTAGATTTATATTGGTTAAAGACCGTTAGCATTGTCCAAGATCGGGTTCGGTATGTTACCTTTGGGACTTTAAAGTCTGCGAAAAGACTTTGCATTCTTTGGATATCTGAAGTGTATCATAGGCTAAAACGCAAGAAACCGTCACGTGAGCCAAAGGCTTATAATGTTAATTATCATATTGTATAATATAAAAAATCTCAGATACCAAAGTATAAATCAATAGGATGTCCAGGACATAGATACAAATCCGGTAAAAATGGACAAATACGGACCAAGAGGTGGGATCAGGTGCCATGGAGGAGTAAACATCCCCTGTCGACCGCTCACACCCGCCGTGAGTCCACAGTCAAGTCCAATGAAACACGTGAGGAGTGAATCCTCGTCACAATTGGTACAGACGTCTCAACAGCCGCCAGCGAAAAGACAACTCAACATTTCACTTAGTGAAACAGAGTAATCTCAAACAGGACTATTATACCGACCATAAATTTTGCGGAACGTTGACATTAAACGCGGTTTTCGATATCCCTGTGTCAATAATTTGTCAGTGAGTAGTTTACCTCTGTATATGAAATCTTCATATGTTGTACACTCTGGCATATCGGATCATTTGTAAAATATATATCGCATTGACATGTGTATGAAAATTGTCATTGTTAATTGACAAAACGTCGTCGATATATCTAAATGTCAAATAAAAGGACACCGCTAACTTTTTCTTCTTTTGATTCAGCAGTTTCTGAATGAAGTCTGCTTCGTATGAATAAAGGAACAGGTCGGCCAATAAAGGGGCACAATTGGTTTCCATAGGAATGCCGACAGTTTGTTGAAAGACCACGTCTCCGAACATTACAAATATATTGTCTATTAGAAATTCCAGCATGTTTTTTTATATCAACTTCAGTGTATTAATGTGTAGAATCAGAGTGGTGTTGGACAAAATAAGTATCATGATAGCCAATCACTAGATATTTAAATTTATTTTTGGGTACCACCTTTAGTAAAAAGAAAAGTTGTCTATGATGCTAAAAAGTCTTTCTTTTAATTTTGTATGTGGAATAGTTGTGTAAAGAGTAGAAAAAGGTCATATGTTTTGATACTGTGAATTCGAGAAAAATTGTGTGCCTTCAAATTTTCTTAAAGCTGTTTAGAATTTTTTAGTATCCACATCTGATTTACACCGCTGCTGGAATAAGCAACTGTACAGTATTGTTGAAGTTTCTCCTTAACGGCTGTCAATATCTTAGTAAAGAGTAAAGATAAAGGTTTGGTAGAACATTTGCTGGATCCTGCTATGTATCTTTGCTTATATGGGGTTTTATGAAGTTTAGGTATCCAATATAAATATGGTAACTCAAAATCGGTATTCGTTGTAGGTATATCAAATGAGCGTAATACGGACACGTGATTTTGAAGGATCTCGTCCTTTGAAAGTGAGCTACGTGTGTATGTAGGATTACCAGAATTCGTATTAAACCCAAGTTCTTCTAATGAACAATTATAGTAATGTGCCTTACAAATAAAAACTATATTATTTGAGGCTTTGTCTGCTGGTACCAGTACATATTGGTCATGTAATCTATCCAGTTCAGTTACTACTTCTGGATCACTAAATACAGAGGGATTACGTGTTTTCATAGTCCCTTTAAGTGTTCGAATACGAGATTTTATCAACCATCGTGTGGCTTTTGGCCATTCAGACAAAAAGTCTGGTTCTACGTCTTCATGTTTGGCCCATCGTCTGGCATGACTTTCGACAGAATTCATAGCTAAACTGAAATTCTGACGCCAATTAAAGGAACGGAATTCGCGGTATTTAATCAACTGTATGCAATTTAAATCAATACAAATCTTAAAATTTTGAAATCATAATACACCTCTTGATTCCCAGAGGTCTATGTTTGTCCATTTTTTACCAGATTTGTACCTATATCCTGGACATCCTACAGATTTATACTTTGGTATCTGAGATTTTTTATATTAAAATGTCATTCTTTACATTCGCCCAAACCCTCGAAATGATATTCCAAATAATGAACATGACACTAGCAAACAATATACAACAGAAAACTTTCATAATTTGATTCTGAACATATGACATATTTATCTATTGTTTCCGTTTTGACAGAATCCCATCTACTTTTTCTTGTCTTATGAGATATTTTATGGACAACGTAATTAATAGAATATTACCGTATAAGCAGAATTTTTAGCGAGGTATTAAATTTTGGCATTATTAGCGAGATTGCTGAGATCGCTAAAATTGAATATGGCTAATAATTCATTTTTCATCAGATATAAGAATTAGTAGGATTAATGATTGTTAATAGTAATCATTGGTCGTGTGGCTGCGACATTCATCTGATTGTACAAATAAAGTTACATTTTACTCATCTGACTGTAGTGCTATTTCATACTAGATATACTGTGTAAATAAAGATAAATAGATTTCATAAATGTAAAATACTAATGATCATAAAATCGCTAAAATTACATAAAATCGCTAAAATTATAAACCAATTTTCTAAGACAAAACGCTAAATTTGTGTATCGCTAAAATTTCAACTTATACGGTATTCATCTGCCTCACACAATGAAATGAAAATGTTATTCATCAGAAATTGGCAAATATCCTCAATATATATGAAAGGATATCTGATATTTAATTCAAAGAAATTGAGATAACAGTTCGATGCAATGCCTTCGATATAAAACAAAAAAAGGCTTACCACCTGGGCAGGAACGAAACGCTGCATCCCCAAGAGCTATAAGGCTCAGGATCAGGAAAACCAATGTTAGTCGCACTTTCATCATTTTAAAAAACTGGAATGGTTGAATAAGATAACTTTTATACATACTGAAGCTTTTAATATTTCTGTATAAGAGGGGAGGGTTTTTTTTATTTCCGTGCACCACGTCTAAACATTATAACACTTATGACTTATCAAACTGTAAAATGACCCCGTCCTTCCTATGTGGACCTGATTCTATTCTACCGAAATTTTTATGAAATGTTCTGTGCAGCTTTCATTTTGAACAATGTTTTAGAATATCTAATTGTAGAATTAATATATATATATATGAATATTTATGAAACTTTGTACGTAATTTTTGTTAGGTAAAACTAGTACATAGAAATTTGCATTTGTGATCGAGTTGTTGCCCTTTAACAGAAGTTATCAATGACAGTGTCGACAGGAGACCATGCTGTCTTGTTCATGTGATGTCCGTTATGATATCCAGCATATATGATTTGGTAACGTTTAATAACTCTGCTAATACTATAAAACCACTATAATCTAACAAATTTTAAAACCAATAACTGTGCACGGTTCTACGATTCATTCTTGGATTGGTAGTGGGGTATACCTTTGAAATATGAAGATGTTTTTTCATAAACTTTTTCTTTCTACTCAATAATTTGGAACCTAGTATGTTTATCTGTTCTCCAACTAAGATCAGGGCTTTTTATCCTGTATTTTTCATTTTTGAAATCAACTTATCAATCGGGATTGCAAACTGAAACATATCGCATTGAAAATTACACAATTGTCACAAGGAAAACTTGGATTACAATAAACATGTATCAACAAAATTACAAGTTAAGTTAAACGTATGAGGCATTTAATGTTCAAAGTTATTTAATATTTTTACATGTGAAGTTAAGATAAGCCAATATGTCCACAGGTACCACAATCAAATAAAGTGAATTAAGATAACACTTACTTTCTTCTGAAACGCTGTCAATTTTGTCTTCCAAAGATGAATTGTTAAGCTGACCCTTTTTACTCCTAATTCATTGAAAGTTGAGTTCACACAGCTGGAGCTACTCATAAATACACCAATCGTTCATTTTTTTTTTTTAATAAAAAACATGTACTTTTTAAATCAACATGTGCATGTTTTTATTGATTAACATCAAATAATTATGCATTAAAATTCTTCTCCAGAATATTAATGATATAAAAAAACTATTTTTGTTTTCGTGATTTAAAATATTTTGCTTAACTGTAACAAAGAAACTATTTTCATTTTAAAATGAATACTCTGTTTATCCGCATTCCTATGTAGTATTTTGACACCTATTGGCGTCCTTTCTTTTTCTTAAATACATTTTTTGTCCGTTTTGTCTAATGATCTATCATTGCCAATGTCACCCTCCGAGATAACCTTTGTCAGCGAAAAGTCAATGCACAATACCTAGCTATGTACTTATTACGATCCTGTCATTGCAATGTATTTTCAAATAACACTTCTCAATTGAGGCGACGGGAGGTTAGATGGCCATTAATACGTCTTATTACCACCGTACCAGAATTACCGCCCTTTGATCACTCTTTTGACACGAGAAACAAAAATTCCCCAAATCTCAATATATCTCACGAGATTATAGGGACAACACCCCAACGTTTAAATAAAAACACAGTGACTTTATAGATTAAAATGGATGTCAAATATGGGCTGTCAAACACTGCATCACAGTAGGCTGCATCACGGATAGCAGAAAAACAGATATTCGATTTTACCAGTTGCCAAAGGTTGGCAATAGCCGCAAAAAGTAGCCAGATTTAGTGAGGCGAGAAGGACCTTAAAAAACTATTGTGTCATACACTCGCCATTGGGCAAATTTAATGCGTCGGCAATCTCACATAGGTCAACAATTTGATCTTTTTTCTTGTTGGAATGTTTAATTTCTTTGGACTTCAAAACAAATCGCAATGTAATCTACGGTAATTTGTATATGCCACCATGTTTAAGTTTATTTGTTTACACGTTGTCACTGAGACATTACTAAAAGCGCCTTTAATATGAAGAGTTCCACTAATGGAAAAAAGACGTATTGTCATCGTTATTTGTTGTTCTATGTAGATGTTCTTTTTTTAATGGGGTGTTTAGACACACTCATCATTTTGTCATTTATATGGTGGCGGTAAGTTTGAATTGGGGAAGAAAGACGCCGGTGACACTGTACTCTGGGAGTTACAATCAATCTCCGACAAAATAACCTTAGGCTACAGACAAGAAATAAACAATATCATGGGCCTCAAGCACGATGCTCACACTACTTGGGCCTGAAACCCCGCCATATAAACCGACAAAGATATTCCCGAAATTTAAAGTTTATAGACAATAAAAGACGAATGAAATGAAGCAATCGTAAATTTGAGATACGCTGTTTTATTCGTATATAAAATCAATTATAAGAAATTACATCAAAATGGACATCATTAGCATTGTATATAATCCGGCAAAACAGAGACTGAAATTGAAGAAAATAAGACAAATGATTATTTCAGCTTATTTACACGTCTTACAAAAATGCATTCAATTTTTTAATAAGTTTTCTGCTTTATTTAACGATATT
>BROG01002003.1:0-19041 GCA_030159075.1 Atrina japonica | reverse complement strand
TAATTTCAACTGAGTTTTGGTTATCGAGGCGCCTACCCATGCTAGAGGTAGGCATGAGTCCCTATTTAGAAAAATTTGGTTTGAAAAAAGGACTTTGTGGGTTTTTAAAACAGACATGTTCAAAATGATTTAAACCAAAACAAAGTTGGCATCTATAACCAAATGCTTTACAATTATTCATATCACAATAGTCAAAACCACAACGTGAACACTTACGAGGTGCAGCGGGTCTATGGAAACGGGTTGGTCTGTCAGCTGGGTGTTGATTTCTGCTGTGTCTTGTTGGTGGCCCATTCAACTGGTGCAGGGACTGGTGCCTTTGATATCGATTTGGCTGTGTTTGGTACTGCCACTGGGGTTGGTAGGGTTCTGGTTGCCACTGGGACTGATGATTAGAATTATAACAATTGTGATACCGGTCGCAGGAATTCCGAAACTGTGTGTTTTGAGGCTTAGTGGCTGCTCCTCTGGGTCTATGGTCTCTGTTGTGTTTTTCAGGTGGCTTGACGTTGTTTAATGTCATTACTGACTCTATTTGGTTACTTAGTTTTGACAGTAACCGTTCCTCCATGCTTTCTATTGAGGCAATGATATTGTTCTCCCCTTTTGTTATTTTTAGGGTTGACTCAGCCCGCTTGGAGTATTTGAACAGATCCTCAATTGTCTCAGGGTCTTTGTCAAGGACTTTTTCTGCAATATCTGCCTTAAAACCCTTGGCAATTAGATTTATCAGCATTCTGCTTGGTATGTCCTCGTCACATGCGACTTGCTGTATTCTTGTAATGTACTCGTCTGCGGACTCTTGAGGTTGCTGGCGTATATTGAGGACATCAATGTCAAAACTATTTTTACTTTTGCCAAATCTGATGAAAAATGACTCTTTCAGATTGGCAAGAGTGTTCTTAGCGTCTGAGGGCAGTGCCAGGTACCACTGTTGTGCCATACCACTCAGATGAAACACAAACCGGTTTAGAATTTGTGCGTCTGTGAAGGCATGCAGGGTACACCACTGCATGAATAACGTCCACCATTGGCTGGCACTAACTTTTGACACTTTCCCCGTAAATGCCTGTAAATGTGCCGTATTATCAATCTTTGGGGCGGGCACAGTAGCACATTGATTAGCACCACTGTTCACTGACATAATTGCGCTATCTGAACTGTTTGTATTCACACTGGAAGATTGTTCAACACTTACAGTTACACTTGAAGTGGTATTAGCCACACACACTGTAAGCGTATGCTTACGCGGGGGTTTAGCCCTGCGGGGCAAACACCTAGTACAATAATTAATTAACAATAACAACAACAGCGCGCGTTATGGTCAGGGGTTAACCTGCCTGAGGTACTTACCTCTAAGTTCTTCGTTATAGGTCTTTCTACTTCAAGCTCTAGGATTCGTCTGCTGTGGGGTTTCACTATTGAAGGGTTCCCGCTTCCGGTAGACCCCCAAGCCCGAACCCGAACATATACTAGATTTCACTACACTCCTCCCCATTTTATTTTTAAGGTTGGTGGCCCAGCGTTTGCCTTAGACAGAAACCTGTCTTCTGCTACCTAGTGGGGGAGAGTGTTGTATGTTCTTTCGGTGAGGTCCCTGTGAACCTCAGCTGTGGTAAGCAGCATCCCTGCTAGTCCACAACGCCGGGATAATGAAACCCCAGTGGAGTCCTGGTGGACTCCAAACGGTGATAGGCCGACTGCTGCCTATCCCGCAATGCCTGGATGTCCTAGTGACTCATACTAGAGGTAAGCAGGGGCCTGCTTACCTGCTAGTGTCATGGTGATGGAAGTCCTAGTGACTCCTATTGGGAATAAGCAGGCATCTACCTATCCCCCAATGCCTAGTGGCTGGCTAAATGGAGTCCCATTGACTCATGCGAGAGGAAAGCAGGTCCCTGCTTATCCTCTAATACCTGGGTGCCTCCAGGGTCCCATACTCTGCAGTCATCTGCAGTGAACCGCATAATGTCCGGGTGGGTGGAGATGGGGATATTGCCAACATTATCCACAAGCTCGAACCATTGCATATGGGCTCCAGATGGATGTCCTAGAAAGGAGCATACATAATGTTTGTGAGGAGCAGAGGGCTCCGCTTGCTCACAAACTGCCTGTAACTCTCTGAATTGCTCCGAGTTAGAATGTCCTTGGAGGCAGCTAACATGTCACGCAGATGGTCAGGTAGCTCTGACGACTCATCAGTGAATAGTTCCTGTGCCCCTTCTGCTGCCATAAGCACAAGGCAGATCACCTGCCCTCTGAAGCCTTGCCCAGGTGACTCCCCTTTTTCAATACCCTGAAGTATGGTGTAGCGTTCACTACACAAACCATGGGCGGATGGCAGCTTTTTTTGCACTACATGAGGAACCAAGACCTTTAGATCCTCAGAGCTTTCAATGAACGTAGTCTGGCATCACCTGGTCCAGGTGACATCGGACTTTAGCCACTGAGAATGGTGGCACCACTCTACGTTGCGAGACAGTGATTTCGCTGCACTAGGCTTTAATGGGTCAGGCAAATGATAATGTAACGATGACGACTTAATTCTATTTAGATATAGAGTCTCCTCAACCGGAGCTTTTATAGTGCTGTCATCGTTGATGCCGTCCCCAGTGTCTGGTGACCCCTCCGGCGTGGGGATACTTTTGAGACTGGTGGAAGCTATCCACAGCATCATGGCCTAAAGTGCAGGTTAGGGTCTAAGACTTGGCCGTGGTCTTTGACCCTAGGGAGTTTAAAGATTTGTCAAAACTCACACCGTTTCTGCTGCAGCAGTGACATTCTGTCCTAAAATGGCCCTCCTCCGAGCAGTGGAAACACTTACCCGGACGAGGAGAAGGGCTTCCACTCCTTTGCTTGGGTTTAACCAAACCCAACACCTGATCCAGCTTGCTAGCCAGCTGTGAGCACTGGGTAGCAATGGCTGAAATACCCTGCTCCAAAGAACTAACCCGTTTCTCCAGGTCTGACTGGGTAAGGTGTTGCTCCAAGGAACTCACCCGTTTCTCCAGACCTGATAGGGTAGGAAATTGCTCCTTCTTTAGGGCGGGTCTCGGTGAAAAAGAGCGGTCAGGGTTTCTCCTCCGGGCGGAGGATCTCCTGACTTCCATCAAGACATCGGGGTCGTCCTCGGATCCCGAGGACTCCATCACTGAAGGGACAGGCACTATTGGTCCTGTACACTTTCAGGGACTCCGACGGCTTGGCCCTCTTGAACGACTGGAAACACTGATAGAGTTCCCACTTCCCTGGATAGCCTCTCTCAGTGTTCCACACTTTTTCATGCAGGCCTGTTGACCTGCGACTTGGTCCCCACAGCCTATGCAGAAGCGTGTGATGGCCTGACGGCGCACCCAGGCTTCTGGGAGAGGGAGAGGGAAAGCCTTGACGGCTAAGGTTAGGGCACGGTCTGCCCCAGTCCAAAAGTGACTCACCCTCTTTCTGTAGTGCGGGCCTGAAATTTGGCCTGCAAAATCTCCTGCGGCTCGTCTCCCCGGAACCGCCTGTCAAATTCCCTAAGCAGTGTGCCGAAGGGAATACAGGGGTCCATTTTTATGAGAAGAGGCTGTAAAAGTCTCCAGCCTTGCCTTGAAGACACCAACAAAAGGCGTCTTTGCACTCTTCCGAATTCCAAGAAGCTGCGCCGGCGTAGCGCGGGTAAACTTCTGCTGAAAGAGTGACCACCCCCGACTGGCCGTCAAACATCAAGTTTTTGGGCAGCTTGGACGGACGAAATTCGTCTCTGTCCCTACCCTCCTGCAACTGTCTCCTCTCCCCGGATGTGGGGGGATTCCTGTCGCAGTCGTCGTAATAGGACGAGTGAGGGTATTGCCGGAAGACAGGGGAGCACTCATCTCTGTGGTGAGTATTGCGAGGGGGGAGATCTTCATGTAGGAGGGACGGCTTTGCATCCCTCCTCACCCTTGCGCTACGGGCAAAGTATGGTGGAGATACTGGACGGACATGCGGGTGATATTTGGACCCATCGGAGAGCTCAACGTCTCTCTGCCAAGGAGGGTCTGCATGCCGTGAACGACGGGGGGATCTCGAACGACGCGAGAAACCATGGAGCTCCGGAGGCAGGGGCGAAGTGAAACGCCCGGGTGAGGGATGGTCCCGACTGCGGGGAGTAGGCCTGTCCTCATCCCTGCGGGGAGATGGACCACGAGACCTTGCCCTCGACCATGAAGGTATGTCGCTGCTCTCACCATAAGGTGGACGTTCCCCAGATAGGGGCTCTGGTCTTGCGTCGGGAGGGGCAGATCTGAAACCTGCTCCCTCATGGAAAGTAGGTCGAAAGGCAGCGGGATATCTCAAACCACTTGAGTCGATCCTGCTGTCCTGTCCCACGTGTGGTGGGCTGTGCCTGTGGGGGGAGTGTCCCAAACGACGAGGGAAATTGTCCACCCTAACTCTTGTAGGTGGCAAGGTGTCATGTAGGGCCGTGGCAGGGACACTACCACGTGCACCACATGGAGGGGAAAATCTCGAGGCACGAGAATTGTCCTCCATTTTGGGTGGTAAGTCAGTGGGTTGGGCTACAGTGGGGGCACCACCTTGGGTAGAAACACCAGGTGGGACTGTGACAGGGTCACCGCCACATACGCTACCCACAGATGGATGTCGCGAATCACGGGACATCTCCTCTATGTGAGGTGGAGCGGAAGGATTGCCATGGGCGCCCTCAGATGAACCTGGGTACCTGTAGACCCCATCAGGTATGTACTCGCCAATGGAGGCATACCCCATAGACGGAGGTATATCCTCCTCCCCATGGGAAGGTAATGCCTGGAAGATGTTCACATCTTCCAACTGGGGGGAAGGCTGGTGGCGCCGAGGGTTGTGTCCTCCAGGCTGACATAGTGTGGGTTATTTGGTGTAAAATCCACAAAGTCAGCAAGTGTTGTGGGGCACATGGAAATGTGGAAAATTCAAAATATTGAATGCTGTTAGATATGGCCATGAGACTTCCGAAAGTACAGAATCGCTTTGGCAACCTTTTTCCCTACCCCTGGAATGGCATACAAATCCTTCTCTTTGCAGAAATTGATCTAAAGCCTGCCCATAGTACCTACACGTGAAAAAAAAGAACTAGCAAAAACCATGCTAGGGAAGGGTGAAAATGGAGATGAAAAACACGTGTTGGGCAGGGAGCGGGTTGTGGGTGAAACTAGGTCAACACAACCTGAACGTCAAAAAGTGACTTGTAATTATTGAGAAAAAGAAAGAGGGGAAAAGGATAGGAAAAAACAAAGATATAAAATAAAAAGTGAAAGAAAGAATTTCAGAAAAATAAAATAACTCAAAATCCGACGCCAAAACAGTAAAAACGCACGATGCGCGTTTTGGCGGGAAAAATCAAGGTCGGGACTTTAAGTTAAAAAAAACCTAAAAAGAGAGAGAAAATACAGCAAGAAAGGTTTCAGTCGCTGAAGGAGCGACAGAAAAGGGATCGCAAGGTGCCACTGACTTACGACCAAGGGGTATGTGCTGGTTAGGCACGGGAAACGAGAGGTTAAAAAACGGGGGGGGGTGCAGCTAATCCGGTTAAAGATGGCCACATCCGCTCACGCTTTAGGCCTCGTCGCCAGTGAAGTGGTATTTAGCACCACACACACTGTAAGCGTATGCTTACGCGGGTGTTTAGCCCTGCGGGCAAACACCTAGTACAATAATTAATTAACAATAACAACAACAGCGCGCGTTATGGGTCAGGGGTTAACCTGCCTGAGGTACTTACCTCTAAGTTCTTCGTTATAGGTCTTTCTACTTCAAGCTCTAGGATTCGTCTGCTGTGGGGTTTCACTATTGAAGGGTTCCCGCTTCCGGTAGACCCCCAAGCCCGAACCCGAACATATACTAGATTTCACTACACACTGTCACTGGTTTGAGTAGTGTTTGGCACTAGTACTGTTTCCGATACTGTGTCTGTAACTGTTGTTTCTGGGTTTGGTGCAGTGAAATTAATCAAATTGGTGTTGATTTCTTCCTCCAAAATTTGATTAGGTCCTCCAAGTGATCTTAAGCTGTATTTTTGTATTGGCATTCCGCTTTACGAGACGTCGAGAGGTTCGGGATCGGAATGTTTTATCCACCACTTTTCACACCGGTACGTGTGTAATTCTGGGGAATCAACTCGTAGTTATGCCACTCGGCTTTCTACTGGTTGCTGAATGGAAACAGAGAAACAAATTCCGTTTTAGATAAAAATTACTTGTTTAATCTTCAAGCATCAGATGGAAAGTAAATTTCGCAAATTCGCTTTCCACCTGGCTTAAATCGGAATTGCCCTCACTGACCAATCAGGAAGCTTGATACAAATGTCCTATATCTAATTTGCATAATTCCCAGGACGAGTTGACATCAATTACTTAAGTTAATAATACAGCTCAAAGTGTGAAAGTCCATTAGAAAAGAGTTACGAACAAAGGGGGATTATGCTGACCAACGGTTGAAGTAAATAATTAATCTCCGAAAAGGGTACTATGTGTCAACTCAATCTCCGAAAGAATTTATTTCAAAGAGGCCGAAATCAAAAAGAATTTTCTTATTTACCTAAAGTCTGAAACATATGTTAGATGTCCATTAACATGACAACTGAGTAGAAAACATGTCAAAACTAAGAGAATTTCCTTTGTTAACAAAAAGCTTCAGAAAACAAAAGCTGAATTGGCAAAATAACACATTTTTCCTTTTTTTTTTTTAGAAAATTATCGAGTCTAAAAAATGACCATTCAATAAATATTAAATTGAATATTTGAAATAAATTTATTTGAACACTTAATGTAAAAATTAAGTAAATTTGCAGTATTAAAAATCAAGTGAAATAAACTATAAAATTCAGGTAAAGATTCATTAAATTTCATAATTGAAATTTCATTTAATATAACCTGTAAAATTCAGGTAAAGATTCATTAAATTTCATAATTGAAATTTCATTTAATATAACCAAACTGTTATAGTTAAGTTTAACTTTAATGAAGTAAACTTTTAATGTAACATATATATCGAGATAGTTTTACAGGTTTTCCTATTTCAGTAACTAGATGAAACATGTTATTTTTATAACTATTTTATTTTTTAAATAAAAGATGAATATTTACGAATACCGGAGGGATTTGGATTTATCGTCTTTCGACATTTACGTTAATACGACTAAAAAGTTTCACGCGTCGTTTGAGAATATTTTCGTCAAGTATAATAACCCAGACATCTTCGAAGATGGTACTCCTAAAATATTATACCATGTTGAAGCTGGTGGTACCAACATTCCATAGAAGGATTTCTAGTAGGCAGAACCATTAAAATTTTGCAGTGTGGTGTGTGCTACAACTGGATGCGGTGTGACTTTAGAAATGGGTAAAGACAAATTATCTAAATCATTCTTTCAATTTCACATTTACTATCAAATCAGAAGGATTTTAAAGGAAATATCAGTCCATTGCCTAGTGATTCTGATTTCAACCATTACACAAACACTGTAGATATTTCAGCATATGAAAGAATTTGTCGTGAATTTGGTGTGTCTGTTAATACAAATTGAAAATCATGGGGACTATTTTTGAAAAGTATAATACAAAATGTCCACGTTCATCATGAATCGCTCAGAGGGGATTCACACTTCCGGGTTTAGCTAGATTAGACGCATCCATTCGTGTTTTTTTGCTTGGGCAATTTTAGGTGCTCAAGGTCAAACTAGATCCTCAATTGTGACGGTGGTACTACTTCATTAGATGCGCAAAAACAGTTTTTAGTTAATGTTGAAGATGCAATTAATAGACCTCTAGATTTACCCGCGATATTTCGCGTTACGAAAAATTGTCTAAGATATGCAAATTCCAAACTCGACTTTGTCATTCATCGGGGCTTTATATGCTAGCAAGCAATATGGAGCTAAAAATAGATAAAAATATAGTTAATTATAATAACGAAATATTAATCGCGCCAGAAAATACAAAACCAGGAACAAATATCAACCTTAATGCAAAAACATTCACTCCTAAACAGATCAAACCATTATCTCCTAAACAGATCAAACCGTCATCTCCTAAACAACTGCAAGACGATCACGAAAATCAAAAGACTGCTATTTTTACTCTATCATTATTTTCTTTTCTTCTCTTTGTCGAGCTTAGTTAACAACCAACTAACAACAATCATGCCCAACACCCACAAATGTTCTCCCAGCCCACATTGCTGTTTTTCCGAGTGTAGACAAGATCCAGGAGAAACAATGCATTTAAATGAAATACCTAAAATTCCTGGGGGGTAAAGCTTCTCCAAATTTAGTCGCTAATCTCGAGCGAGTAATTTTCCCAACTGCGTCTAATTGTTTTTTGAGCCATTCTTGTATTCCTCCTTTTGAAGGAATGGGAGGTGTTGGAGGAGAAGGTACTACCGTTGTCGTTCCCGGAAGTAATAATTCCACTAAGAAACCTACGGTCATACCTATTGCGGTTAAAATGCTAAAAAATAGTGATTCCCTGTTCTCTAAATAAATTCGCGATTCTTTCTCTCAAAGAAATATTCTCATCTAACAATCCCATTATCGTTTTTCTTTAATAGTAGTGAGTTGAGATTTTAGCTGTCCTTTGAGAATGTTGATACTCTCATTCACACCGTCCAATTGACCTTGCATTTTGGATATTTCCCTCTCGATGCGTTCTCTGTCACCAGGATTATTTTCTAGGTCTTCTTTCCATTGTGATAACATACGTTTTAATTCCACTCTTTTGGCTTCTTGAATGCGTAATGAACCGCGAATAGTTCTTAAACTCTTATCTAAGCCCAACAATTCTCTCATGGGTAATAATTCCTCAGCATCTTCTTTAGTTATTTCCTCGCGAAGTTCTTGCATACTAGTCAATACAGTATCTATTCCATCCTGTTTGTTTTACTAGCGTTTCGTCGCCGTTTACAGGTTCCATTTCTACAACCTCGTTAACATCACGTATTACATTCCTTGCCTTTTTTATAACAGAAAGTTGTTCGTATAGACCCAACTGTCTAACAAATTGAGTGCCTCCCCTCTGTCTCAACGTTGACGCCTTGAGAAAATTCTTGGTATCTTTGTCATAATTTAATAAAATCTCTTTATCACCCCAAATTGCATATAAATTACCCTTTTCATCAGATTTAAAATCTACGTTTTCATTAGGTTTACCTCCCGTTGCCCTTTTCCATCTATCCACAAGTTTATCAATTTTCATACGTTCTCTATAGTCTCCTTGAGGAACGATAGGTGGAGATGGCGCGCAAAATCGATAAGATCTTCGTATATTATCACCCATAAACGATGTCTCTTGATCATCATCATTTGTCATATCATCATCGTTAAACTTTACATCATCTAACTCGTAAGGTTCTGCCATTTTTAAAACGCTTTAAATTTTTTATTACATAATAAAAAAAGATGATGAATTACGGAAGCATTCTAAATCCCGAATAGGAAATTACGTACTCCATTCGGTGTAAAAGGTATTAGACAAACAGTTACAGTTTCTCATAATCCTTCTAATATTGAAGGAAAAACCAAACGTTGACGGTTCGCTTTCCAAATTTAAGCGATAATGATGTCATCGTTCCAGAAGTGCGAGATTATGCTTTGATATGGGAAGGCGCTGTTGAAGGTGGTGATCTCACTAAAACAGGTGTTTATAATAATCTGGGGCGTAACATAGTTAAAAAAATAGAGGTAAAGCTTTCGGGACACACCGTGCAAACAATTGACGATGCCGATCAATTCTTTATCTATAATGATCTTTGGAAAATAGAACGACGTAATATGGTCTATCAGGGAATACAGACCAACGATCTAAATATAATAAGAGCAAAACCCACCACCTATAAAAATACCTCTAGACACAAACGAAAACTACGAAATTGTTGCAGCATTCAGGAATCGTTTTTGCATTCCCTTAGATTTCGAAATCTTGGAGACGAGTGAACCATTTTATCAAGCAGGATTACAGATAGATTGGAATACATGCTAACATTTAATGATGCCAAACACGTCGGTCTTGACAGATCCCAGCGATGCTGATAAAGCGAATAAGTTATAAGGCCACCAACATCGCTTTGGAATTTGAAAAAATTACCGATGCCACTCTAGCTCGTAGTATCAAACAAAGATATAATGGGGATCATGCTTATTACTTCAACCAAATATTAAGATATCGCAAAACAACTATGAGTAAATCAGATAGCATCCTCAATTATCAAATTAACACCCCGCACGATCTCTCTCTGGTATTCTATTTCTCTTTAAAGATATTTCTAAAAACGATCCTGAAAAAATTTTTATAATTCCTAGAATCACCAAAGTAGAAACAACTATTGAGGGACAACCAAACCAACTCTTCTCTGCTGGAATGAGGCCATATCACCAATTTGAAGAAATTAAAATAAGTTTTTCTCAGCTTCTCTAAATCGCGAAAATGTTACAGAATTAATTGCCAAAGAACTAATATTAAGCGAAATAACTCTAGGAAAATATCTCAAAGATCATTACGCTCTCTGGCTAGTTTAAGAACTACACCAGAAAATCATCTACACGGCACGGGACGTAAACTTCAAAACATTAGTGAAGGCGTTTCCGTCAGAATCGAGAGAACTCCAGAAACTGATACTGATCCCTTGGATGTTTATATTTTTTGTAGTAAAAGATGGGCAGATTAACATGTCAGACGGTCGTTTCGCGAGTGTAATATCTTAAATAAAATAAATTCGTATATAAAAAATGTACATCAAAGAACCTCATTCTGCCCTAATCGTAGGTGCGACTGGATGCCGTGAAAAACGGAATTTATTTTAGATTTATATTAGAAAACGAATATAAAGATTTCTTTGAACACGTGATCATCCTTTGTCCTTCCATACATTTCAACGAAACATATAAATCTAGAGAATGGATTGGAAATGACGTAAGAAAATCCTAGAGATAAACGCGTCCTCATCGTTAATCCCATCTCGAAAAACGGAGAAGAAGAAAAAATACAAGAACTTTTGAAATTTTTTTTACGAAGAATATAAAGGGAACATCTACGTTATACATAATAGATGATTGCGCTGCAACGAATCAAATAAAAAAGAAAGCGGATACATTATCCATGTTAGCTTTTTCTGGAAGACACGCTAAGCAGTCCGTGTGGATATTAACACAGAGATATAATAGCGCTTCTAAGGATTTTCGCACTCAAATAAAATGGGTCGCATTATTTCATACTAAGGATAAATTCAGCTATAACAATTGTTTAGACGAAAAACGACGTAATTCCCAGCGAAGAAAAATCGAGCCTAAAATACGAATTATCTCAAATAAAATATTCTAAATTAATAATACGGACGGAACAGCCCGCCGATTACGTCTTTATTAAATAATTTATATTTATGTAAATATAAATTAATATTTGCGCGGTCTTCCGCACGTATGGGGGAGGTCCCCTGTACTTTAAATAATAATAATGACTTCTTTCTTTTCTATTATCGCAAGTACACATTTTTTACTGTGAAATGTTATAATCAGACATCCATAATTTACAAGATTCGCAAAATAATAGAGGACGATACTCACGTTTTTTCATATAATGATTGTGTGTAAAACAAAAAATAGAATTCTTTACTTTTTTATGGGGGCATGGACCCTCACGATATCTAAAACTCACATGAATCGGCATCTGGCATGTTGTTACTTCTTTTGGCTCCATTCCAATACTACTAAACATTTGCTGAATAGTCATTTTATATATACATAATATTTTCTTCCATATTCAATTTATGACTTAACACTCTCTACATTATCATCTTCATCCGAATCAATATTGAATCCCTCTACTCCCGAGTCAGCTATAATATCTGCTGGAACTAATTCCCTAATATAAACACTTTCTACAATTGGTTTGACAGATATAATTATTGGTCCAATAAAAATTCTTTTAAATGCCAAAATAGTATTAACCATACAAGATTTTTTTATATAATCATCATGATTTAAACTCTCTTTTGCATCATTTTTATCTTGAAAAAATGTTTTTATAGTTTTATCATTATTCATTTTTAATTTTGAGTATAGCACTTTAGAATTTCTTCCTTGCTTAAACATTGTAAAATCATTAATATCAATAGGATTCTTTCTACCATTTTCTTTAAGAAATTTTACATTATCCATAACTTTGGTTTTAATTAAATTTTCAATTTCTAATATAACTTGTTCAAATTTTTCTTGATTATTTTTATTTCTATCATAACCTCCTACAACTAATGATAATGTATAAGAACCACTTTTTTTATATTTATCATCCACTCCATATGAAAATAAAGTAGGTGTTTTAATTCTAAAATCTTCTATAACTCCTTCCGAATATTCATACTTTATATCTAGAAAACAGCCATTAAATTCTTTAACAGTATTAGGATCATTTATGATTAAATTATCTTTTTTAAATTCACTAAGATTTTTTAGATATGGTATCATTTTTTTGTTCACTGCCATAATTTATTTTTAATTATATAATATTTTCTTAATTTATTTTCAATTTTTTTATTTTATTTTATTTTTATATCTAGATTTTTCTATTATATTAACTTGCTTTATATTTAAATTTTATTATCATATAACATATTTTTCTGTCGTCTCACCTGGAGGCCTTCGACCCTGCCACCCCGCCTTACAACTCTACCTACCTCGCGACTCTTCCTACCTCACAACTCTGGGTAACCTTGCACCTCTAAATAACCTTGCTATTTCAAGCTATAGATAACCATGTGTGCTAGAACCGCTATATCCCTACACACAGTATACTTTTAACAACAGTAATTTTTCCAATAGGAGTTATGTCCCTTTTTGACCAAGCTAATATTTCTTGTTCAATATTTTTAATTTTACTAGAGTAGTTATCATTCAAAATATTTTCAACATTGCTTTAAAGTTAATACCGAGAATATAAAATTTTTTCAGTTGTCCAATTTAAATTATATTCTGGACATAAAACTTGTAATTCTCCCGTTTTAGCACCAATCCATACTGCTTTCGTTTTTTCGATATTGGGCTTTAATCCAGAGAATTTGCAAATTGGTATAATAGATCTAAAGGTACTTTTAAGGCTTTTTTCTGTCCCATCTAAGAAAATAGAGGTAGTCATCAGCATATTGCAATAAACAGTATTCAGTTTTTTTAACCATTTATACCTTTAATATTTTTATCCTGACGGATCAATAGTCCTAGAATCTCCACACAGAGGTTAAATATATATGGCGAAATAGGATCGCCTTGCCTACAGCCCCTCCCAATTTGGAAGAATTTTTGAGAAATTTCCATTTTGAATTAACGCATAATGAAAATATTATTATTCATTATGTGAATCCATTTCATAAAATCATGTCCAAAATTAAAAAAATTTAAAACCTTCATAATTATATTTCCAGGAAATGGAATCAAAAGCTTTTCAAAATCAATAACAAAAGCATTCCTGGGATATTATTTTCTTTTGCAGTATGTAGTAAATCATAAGTAAGACGAGTGTTCTCCCCTATGAATCTACCCGCTAGAAATCCTTTTTGATCCTCATGTATGAGTTTTGGCAATATATATTTTAATCTCATTTTTACGGGTAAAGCGGGGTGATATAATTTTCTAGGTGGAACGACTTTACATTTTATGAATCCCAACCAATTTCGGTCGATATGCTCGGGGTTATATATTTTAGTGGGGTGACCGATCGGGTATTTTTTATAAAACTGAACCGTAGGATATAAACTAACAAAATCTACGTATCGTCCTTTTTCTTTTCCGTCGAAATCGTAAATTAACTTGGTGACATTTGTTCTACCGCCGAAAAAAGCATCTCGGGGATTTAACGGGGTTACAATCTCTTTATTTTTTATAACTTTTTTATCGCATTCCCAAACCTCTATTAAATTGTAACCAGTCCGGTTTTATTTTAGTGTTTTTAATGTCGGTTCGTTTTCTAAGCGTTTCCATATCTTATTTGGTTCTTGGTATTTAATAGCATCTCGGGTGAAGCACTTTTCACACCCGTGCCAGAAACAACCTTGAAATTCGTAAACCGTATTTGTTTCTTCGCAATAACCGTCGACTTTACCGATATCGGGTATATTAAATTCACCGCCGTTCAAAGCGTGTCTAATGGTGACAGTGTCTCTCTCGGCCACATGGTCCAGCCAAGAAATAGATTTCGCGCTGTATGTTTCGTGATTGGTATTATCTTTATAGACGGCTATCGTATCTTTGGGCATGTAATTACTTCTATAAATAGTCATGCAAACAGAAGCTATCGTCACGTACTGTAACAGGTCTATAATTTTAACATAGACCGTCGTAATATATCAACGTCTGACGTACAATATTCCCTTAATTCTTTCTTGAAATCAAATACGCCGTTTTTTCTCGCATCATACCATTCTAAAAAATCTTTTCTTTTTTCGGCGCTCATATAATCGTAACCGTAATGTTTTTTGTTAGGTAACGGCCCCACGTAATTTTGGTTACACGGCTTGTTGAAAAAATGTCGAAAATAACCCTTCTTTAATTCTTTTAGTCCAAAAGTTCTCGGAAGATCCGCCAGAGCAGATAGGACAAAATTTATGGAATCTATAAATCTAATGTTTCCGACTTCCATGTACATAATTTTCGTACCGTTGTAAATGCAATAAGGTTTAATGTTATGTTCTACGAAATATATTAACAAAAATTGCGCGTCGTATGCTTTAGCATTGTGGGCTATAAACGTACCTTTTTTATCCAAAACAAACTCGCAAAAATCGTCTATGGTAGAAAATTCGTGTTGTTTACCATTAAAATCTTGACAAATAATTAAATTCGGTATGTGAACGCCGGTGTCTTGAGTCGCTTCTATATCGTAAAAATAATAATCCGTCGTTCGCGTTTTACAACTGTAACATTTTTTATCCTTAGTACCCTTTGACGAGTTGCACTTTCCGCCTTTACATTCTTTCTTGAGCATAAAACACTTGTGGTCCGCCATGACGCAATATTTTTTACAATTCGGGCATTCGGAATGACCGCATTTATGGTTTTTCAAGTATTTGACCACTCGTTCACACTTTAAACATTTCTGAACTATTAAACAAACCATATCCGTTTCGCCGTTTTTCATTCCCCTATTACGTTTATGTTCATTAAAACATTCTTCGCCGAAAAACCTTCTGTTACAATCGCCACATACTTTCCTTTCTCCACCCGGACAATTAGAACCGAAGCACGATAAACACTTTTTGTACTGATAATGTACACATAAATTGTTATAATAATTGGTGCATCTTATCATATTCAACATCACTTATATTACTCGTGTACTGATAATGTACACATAAATTGTTATAATAATTGGTGCATTTTATCATATTCAACATCGCTTATATTACTCGTGTACTGATAATGTACACATAAATTGTTATAATAATTGGTGCATTTTATCATATTCAACATCACTTATATTACTCGTGTGTACTGATAATGTACACATAAATTGATACTATGTTACCTGGCTGTCAAATCATTATAAAATTAATTATTCCGTTATAACTGTAACACCAGCGACCTCAATTTTTGTCTTATCCTTAAATTCGCCTAAATTATTCTGTAGCTGCAATTGTCAAACAATTAAATTCTTAAGATTGAATGTCAATTTGTTTGTTTTATTTTCCATACTTCAAAGACTGTCGAGCGATCCTTATTAGGTCACGTTTCAGTGAACACAGCTTGTAGTGACCTGAAAGTCTGAATGCAGACTTCAGCTTTACAGCGGGGTGCCGATAAAAGGGAATCGTTCAAAAGTAAAAACTATATAGCATAGACATAATGTAATATAAAAAGTCTCAGATACCAAGGTATAAATCATTAGGATGTCCAGGATATAGGTACAAATCTGGTAAAAAAAATGGACAAACACGTACCTCTTGAAATCAATAGGTGGGATCAGGTGCCATAGAGGAGTAATCATCTCCTGTCGACCAGTCACACTTGCCATGAGTCCACAGTCAAATTAAAACTAAATACGCGAGGAGCGAATCCTCGTCATAATTGGTACAAACGTCTCGATAACCGCGATCGAACAGGTAACTCAACATTTCACTTAGTCAAACAGAGTAGTCGCGTATCAATAATTTTTCAGAGAGCAGTTTACCTCTGCATATGAAATGTTCATATGTTAACACGCCCTGGGATATCGGGTCATTTGTGAAAAATAAACGCTATATGCGGGTAATTGTGGGATATTACTACTGAAATGTGGAAATTTAACGATGGCAAAGCCGAAATCGTCACGTTTGTCGTATAGCTTAGTTGTTAATTCCCCGTCTGTGTCTATAGTTAGTAAAATGTCTAAGTACGAAGCGTGTGTGCTTGATTCTGTTGTTTCTTTAATTTCTAATTCGCTGGGATATATCGCATTGACATATGTATGAAAATTGTCATTGTTAATTGACAATACGTCATCGATATATCTAAATGTCAAATTAAAGGACACCGCTAACCTTTACTTCTTTTGATTCAGCAGTTTCTGAATGAAGTCTGCTTCGTATGAATAAAGGAACAGGTCGGCCAATAAAGGATCACAATTGGTTCCCATAGGAATGCCGACAGTTTGTTGAAAGACCACGTCTCCGAACATTAAAAATACATTGTCTATTAGAATTTCCAGCATCTTTCTTCTATCATCTTCAGTGTAATTGTGTGTAGAATCAAAGTGGTGTTTGACAAAATAAGTATCATGATAACTAATCACTAGGTATTTAAATTTCTTGGTACTACTTTTAGTGAAAAAACAGTTGTCTATGATGCTAAAAAGTCTCTCTTTTATTGTTGTGTAAAGAGTAGAGAAGTCGTATGTTTTGATAATGTAAATCTGAGATAAACTGTGTGCCTTAAAATTATCTATAAGTTGTTTAGAATTTTTAAGTCTCCACATCTGATTTACATCGATTCTGGAATAAGCAACTGTACAGTACTGTTGAAATTTCTCCGGAACGGCTTTTATTATCTTGGTAAGGAGTAGCGATAACGGTTTGGCAGAACATTTGCTGTATCCTGCTATGTACCTCTGCTTATATGGGGTCTTGTGAAGTTTAGGTATCCAATATAAATATTGTAGCTCAAAATTAGTTGGTACATCAAAAGAATGCAATACGGACACGTGATTTTGAAGGATCTCGTTCTTTGAAAGTGGGCTACGTGATTATGTAGGATTACCAGAATTCGTAGTAAACCCTTGTTTTTCTAATAAACAAGTGTAGTAATGTGCCTTGCAAATAAAAGTTATATTATTTGAGGCTTTGTCTGCTGGGACCAGTGCATGTTGGTCATGTTATCTATCCAGCTCGGTTACTAAATCACTAAATACAGAAGGATAACGTGTTTTCATAGTCCCTATAAGTTGGACAGTTTCTGACAGTCTTGAATCCCAATGCTATCGTAACTTGAAAGATCTTCACATTTAGGTCACATTTAATAGTTCTATTAAGCGTAATTACAAATGGGTGTTTGGAGTAGGCCCCTAGATTATCCAATGAAGTATGCTGAAATACCATGATATAGAATTTAAGTTGGGAAAATTCACCACGTGTTAGATTTATGTCAAAAACATCGAGTCGCTGAAATCGTTATCAATTACATTTAAAATTATCATAAATAATGTTTCATATTTTAACTGCGCTTCCAAAATACGTAATAAGACAAAAGTTGTTAAACCTGTGAAGCAGGATATAATTATTTGACATGTACATGGATACGAAACAGTGACGATGCTAGCTCTTTGTGTCTCTTCGAATCTCTGTACTCATACGACAATTGTGTGTGAATGAATAGTAAGCCCGATATGTAGCATGGAAGAAATTACAACAAATGCATGAATAGAAAGACCACACACTGAATATCCTTGTTGAAAGCCTTAGTTTTAGAGTACTATATTGTTTTGAGGCTGCAAACAAAAACTGTGAAGAGTCGGAATCCGCATGATCACTATGTGCGCTTTCGCTTCGCTCAACGCCATAATAAAAAGGATTCGCTTTGTGACGAGGCGTCTTCACAAACAGGGGCATTTAAATATCATTGCTGAACGCTTGATGTCGTTCTCTCGTATTCAGGAATGCAATGGGGTATTTATCTTATATCTTGTCTTGTCGAATTTCACTTGATTAGCATTGGGATTCAAGACTGTGTCAGAAACCTCATAATAAACATACTTCGTTTACATTATATCTATACTATATAGTTTATACTTTTGAATCATTCCCTTATCTCGGCACCCTGCTGTGAATTTGAAGTCTTCATTCAGACTTTCATTTTTATACGCCCGTCGAAGACGTCGTTTTATGGTATGGCGTTGTTCGTCCGTCTGTCCGACCGGCTGTTATATGCTATAACTCGAACAATAATGTCCCAATTTTCGTCAAACTTGGTAGGATGCTTCATTGCTCTAACCATTCTGATGACTTTGTAAATTTTGAAATTTCAACCATATTTGGCGGAGTAATTCCCCTTTTATTGAATTATATAGGCATTATTTACAAAATGAACATTTTTGTTTTTCATTCAACTCCTTTCAAATGTGGTATGGTATAACAAGAAGCAATAATGTTAACATATTATACGGGTTTTGTTGTCATGTTTCATTTTTCCGCAGAATTGGAGTTATGACCTAGTTTTTTCTGGTTTCTTGTGTTCAATTTTCTTGTGGGCTCAACTAGTCCCACAGTGTCCCCCGAATATTTCGCGATTCGGCATATGTTATTGGTATCAAATGAAGATGTGCATATCGTAAAATGAAGACGCTCCATTAATTTTCAGTAGAGGCCCTTCGATTTTCAAAAGAAGACATTATGTAGAAAATGCAGGAACTTTTGTATCATTCATTTAATTCCTTTCAAATGTGGTATGGTGTCACCAGAAGCAATAATGTTCAACATATATTACAGGTTTTGTTATCGTTTTTCAACTTCCCGTCACATTGGCGTTATGTCCCTTCGTCAATGTTCTTGCTTAAATGTTTCATTTCAAACATTACA
>BROG01002002.1:12500-19077 GCA_030159075.1 Atrina japonica | reverse complement strand
AAAATGGGACAGACTATAGCAATGCTAGTGATGTGGAAGGTACACATATTAGAAATGATTCATAATTCAGAAATTTAGAAAAAAAAGTTGTTTTAGTTACCCTGGAAATTTCGTCTGCTGTGTTTTATAAGACCGTTGTAGAGAATTGTTTTAAAAACCCTACATACTACCAAGACAGAGTAACAGTGATTCAGATCAGAAATAACCAAGAATGGGATACTGAGAACAATAGTACCCATACTGTACACCAAATAGCTGAAATGATTGATCAGAATGAGAGAAATTTGTAAAGATACTCAGACCGACAAATTCAAATGATTTCTTTTATTGTAAAAATATATGAGATTTCGGTAAACAAATGAAGTCAAGGCCGATACCTCAGTCTGTAAACTTGAAACTGAGAAACAAATGCCATTGGGAAAAGATAAAGTTTTAGATCAAGGGAGTCCCCTCTTCAGACAGTCATTGAAACAAGAAATAAAAATGATGGGGGAAATTATGTTCGGGGTTTATAGGATGTATAGTGCTAGAAATTGCCTGTTTAAAATGTTCAGTTTAAAGAAACATGTTTTATAGATAAGTGTTGTCGGTGTCCATTTTCTCTTATACAGACGCCAAAATCAGATTAATGAGTTAAACCTAGTTTTCCTCCAGTTAATGTGGGTTACGAGTTTATACTATTGCTTTACTGTTAATCTCAATTTTTCTTGTAGACCTAAATTAACCAAAGAAAACTGTTTGAATGAGAGACACAGTTAAAGCATAACTTCGCCAAATATTGAATATTGTGATTTTTGGTGCAGTGAACCCAGTAATCCCCAGTTAAAGTAGATTTTTTCTCGAAAAAGCTAGGTTTATCTTATTTTTTGTGATTTTGGCACAGTTAAATCTAGTTCTACATTAAACCTGGTTTTTCATCCGTTTAATGTGGATTACTGGGAAAAATAGGTATAACTGGAGAAAACTAGGTTTGACTGAGACAAAACTAGGTTAAAGTCATTAATGTGATTTTGGCGTCGTGTCATACATTCATATCAATCTCATTTAAGTTGCCCGGGCTAATATAGATGTGAAAGTTCAGAAGCGGTGTAAATCAGGTGTGGATACTAAAAAATTCTAAACAGCTTTTAGAAAATTTGAAGCCACACAATTTTTCTCGAATTCACAGTATCAAAACTTTTCTACTCTTTACACAACTATTCCACATAAAAATTAAAAGAAAAACTTTTTAGCATCATAGACAACTGTTTTTTCACTAAAGGTGGTACCCGAAAATTTAAATATCTAGTGATTGGCTATCGGGGTAATTATTTCGTCAAACTCCACTCTGATTCTACACATAAATACACTGAAGTTGATATAAAAAAACATGCTGGAATCTCTAATAGACAATATATTTGTAATGTTCGGAGATGTGGTCTTTTAACAAACTGTCGGCATTCCTATGGGAACCAATTGTGCTCCTTTATTGGCCGACCTGTTCCTTTATTCATACGAAAGAGAGTTCATTCAGAGACATCTGAATCAAAAGAAAAAAAAGTCAGCAGTGTCATTTAATTTGACATTTAGATATATCGACGATATTTTGTCAATTAATGATGGCAATTTTCATACATATGTCAATGCGATATATCTCAGCGAACTAGAAATGAAAGATACAACAGAGTCAAGCACACACGCTTCTTACTTAGACATTTTACTTAATATAAACACAGACGGGAAATTAGCAACTAAGCGACTATTCAGCTTTCCCATCGTGCATTTTCCACATTTAAGTAGTAATATCCCTCAGTAGCCCGCATTTGGAGTTTATATTTCACAATTGATCCGATATGCCAGGGCGTGTACCAGATATGAGCATTTCATATACAGATGTAAACTACTCATTGACAAATTATTGACACAGGAATATCGAAAACCGCGTTTAAGATCAACGTTCCACAAATTTACGGTCGGTATAATAGTCTTCTTTGCGGCTCCTCTGTTTCACTAAGTGAAATGTTTAGTTGTCTTTTCGTTGGCTGCTGTTGAGACGTCTGTACTAATTGTGACGAGGATTCACTCCTCACGTATTTCATTGGACTGTGGACCAACGGCGCGTCTGATCGGTCGACATGGGATGCGTACTCCGCCATGGCACCTTATCCCACTTCTTGGTTTCCAGGTGTCCGTGTTTGTCCATTTTACACGATTTGTATCTATGTCCTGGACATTCTATTGAGTAATACTTAGGTATATGAAAATTTTCATATATTCATATCATTTTAGAATTGGTTGTTAGCTGTTTATTTAAACAGGACTTTGCTCACTTATCAGGTATCCAAGGTATTATTTCTTAGAGAAATATAAGGTGAAGATACAGACCATGTCCGTCGATTAGTAATACTATAAAAATACATACGACTACATGTATTTTAAATTTATTCGAGAAAATAAAAAAAAAACTGTTGCATAAACCATTTTTCAACCTATGGTACATCGACAAGAAATATCCAATGGAATGGCACATTTGATTTTTTATATGCACTAACACTATGGTGACTGTGAAGGAACATTTCACACAGACATATTTGTACATCGTATTGCTTTGGTTATATGATTTTTATCCAATCTATCCATGCATAAACCCTTTAGTTAAAGGAAAACAGAATTCTTTAATTCGACTTAATATATTTCCTTAAAATGCGATGAAATTTTACACAAATTAATTCTGTGCGATGAAATTTTACACAAATTAATTCTGTGCGATGAAATTTTACACAAATTAATTCTGTGCTAGACCGTCTGGAATCAATATAATTATATGCAAGGCAATCAGCACAATAGCTATTACCCCAAAACATGAATTCCGGGTACGTGACACAATCCCCACGTATCGTTGTATACACGGTGAATATCACACGTGCAAAGTTATTATCTGTCGAACGAGAAAGAAGGAGCTGCTAGTCTAGAAAGCTGTTGTCCAGGGTGAAATCCGTCCATAAATAAACTGAATTCAAACTATACTTGGCCTTTTCATTTCCTGCAAATATCAAGATCCAAGGTGAATTTCGGAATACTAAGCGATTTAAAGCGTGAATTTATTATAGTAAAGAATACACACACTTAATCCATGATGATAATTACTCATTCTAGTAAGCGAATGAATGTGTCTTTGAGTCCATTATGCCAACTGTACAACAGAATAGAGTATGCAAGAACTTCAATGAAGGGGATTTCAAATTAAAAGTATAGGAACGTTCATCACAAAGTCATAATTGTTTTTCAAAACATTTAATAATTGTATTAAAATGAGTAAAAGCTTGAAGTAGTCTAATTTCCATAAGTTTTCGCCGTAAGGTCACACATGCCAAGCCAGATCATCAGAATAGCTTTGGTATCGTCAGCATTTTGGGAAAATGTATTTTTAAACAGATCAAAGATTACGAACTCGTCACACGTTTAGACAACCACACGATCTTTTTTGTTCTTTTAAGTATTTTTCTCGTTTATTTTTTTCTCTCCTTCGATCCTTACGTAGATTTGTGGATTTGAAACGATACAGCATTCATACATATAGATAAAAAAATATTAGATACCAAAGAATAAATCATTAAGATGTCCAGGATATAGGTACAAATCCGATCTCTTGAAATCAGGATTTTATATTCACCACTATGATTCATTCTGCTGCCTGATGACATAGGCACGACATTTATCATACATGTCTAATGCGTTTTGTCTCGTTAAACTGACTTTATTTCAGTTGAACTTCATTGTGGATTCCCGGCGGCTATGATGGGTTAACAAAATCTGACCCCACCTCCGGGTTTCCATAGGACCATGGTCGTCCAGTATTTAGCATGTGTCTCCTAGACATACTTAAGATTTTGAGGCGCTACGTAGATTTGTTCATTTCGCATCTGCTTTTCTTTTTTACCTTTATTTATTTAGTTTTGTTGGGTTTAATTGTCTTTTCATACTTCAGTTTAGAATTACTGGACAAGTGTATACTTGATTTTGATTTTGATATCGATGCATTTATTTATATATAGAATTCCATTCGCATATCTCGCGCCTGCACTCGCGAACGCGCGCGCATGTATGTGTTTTAAATGATACAATATCACTGATTTAAGGGAAGTACACCTGGTCACGTGACAAGAATGTCAGTACAGTAATCTAAACTAGAACGGATGTTGGCAATGTAAATTTTGCCTTCAAAAGACAGAAACTAGAAGGCAAAATTACACAACGGAATATCTTCTTTATGGATAAAATAATTTAACAACCATGTTTCTGATTTGCCTATGAGGCACAGCTTCACATTGTCTGGCATCTTTATCCTTCAGGGTGATGTCACATTTTGAGATTGTCATACGTTTGTATTGTAATTGATACTTTTTTTAAAGTTATAGTTCTTTTTGAAAAAGTGCATCGCCGAATCAATACCAGGGCCATGTACAAGGTCAGACTTGAGGTCAAATGATGGTACATTTTCGTCTAAGAGCACTTTTGTTAAAAAGTCCCAGGTTTAGGCATACTGCAAGACGTTATTTCTTCGCTATATACCAACAACTTTTTTTTTATTGAATCTTTAGTTCTGTTAACTATTCTTAATTAATAATTTACAGTAAAGATTTAAAAAAGATTCCAACACAAAACTTTTAATAATAATAGTAGTATATACATATATATTTATCATGTACTAGTATTCAAATTTATTTTCTCTTTCATTTGTAAATTCCAGCTTTAATTTCTCCCTTTGAATGCTTTCAGCGGCAGAAACTATCTAGTAGGATTAGTGGTAATAGCAACAGTGTTGACATGTATCAATTGCCTGTTTATCAATCATACTAATATATATCTGCGTTTAAATCTGTCTCTCTATACAGTTCCTTGTCTATATATATATATATTATAATATATATATATATATATATATATATATATATATATATATGGGTGTGTGTGTGTGTGTGTGTGTGTGTGTGTGTGTGTGTGCGTTCGTGTGTGTGTGTGTGTGTGTGTGGAAATGATATTCACCTATTGCAGCAGCACAAAATACTTTAAGAGACGATGAGGTAATATAAGAGAGATAATGATTATCATTATTAAGTTTTTCTGAAGCAAAATATTATTCTCACCGTTCTAGAAAATCCAATACCAGGAATTGGGCCAAAGGCCAGAGTGGAATGACGATGAGACGCAACGAGAACCTGGTTACCAAAACTTCAACATTAGGTTTGTGTTAAAGTACTAAGAGCATTTTTGTTAAAACGTACTCAATTTAAGCATACTGCAAGACATTATTTCTTCTCTATAAACCCACAATTTCTTTTATTGAATCTTAGTACTGTTACCCTTTATAAAATAATAAAAGTAATGATTTACAGTAAAGATTTAAAAAAGATTCCAACACAAAACTATTAATAATAATAGTTGTATATACATGTACATTTATCATGTACTAGTATTCAAACATATTTTCTCTTTCAATTGTAAATTCGAGCTTTAATTTCTCCCTTTCAGTCCTTTCAACAACAGTGACTATCCAGTGGTAGTAATGGTAATAGCAGCAGTGTTGGCATGTACCAATTGCATGTTTATCAAGTTTTGCGTTTGGCACTTCGTCTGCAGATCGAAAATCAAACTATCCAAAGGTGTGTATATATATATATATATAAATATATATATATATATATATATATATATATATATATATATATATATATATATATATATATATATATATATATATATATAATATTTGTGTGTGTGTGTGTTGTGTGTGTGTGTGTGTGTGTGTGAAATTATATTCACCTATTACAGCTGCTCAAAATACTTTGAGACAGGAAGAGGCAATATAAAACAGCGAATTGCATTAGTTCATTTAATGTTACTAAATATCGCGGTTTATTTGACTACAATTACATTATTACATTATTTGCAGAAGGAAAAACGTTTCTTCTAAAGACTTAATCATTTAATTCAAGAGCTAAAATTTGCATAAAAATTTAAAAAGTACATAGCACAATTATACCATGTCATTTGAACATAATCCCAGGACATTGCACATACGATTTCTGTGGCGGCAATTAAATTTCCATTTTAAATTCAACTCTTTAACTATCCCCATGCTATGATATTATACTTTATTATGTTATCTTGGTTCCTTCCATTATGACTTAACATTATTATTCCATCGTTTTAGACGAGTGTGGAATTCCGAAAAGTAACGGTGGCAAAACCCCGGATCATATTGCAACAGAACCAGGTGTGTATTACATTGAAACACTTAAAACTGCAATTAAATGATTAATGGCGTTATTCAGATTGTTGAGAGAAAATTAAGCCATGGGTCTGATAAATCATTGCACCCACACAACGGTAGTCTATTGTCTGTCATCAGATTTATATTTGATAGATGTGAATTGGTTATTAGTGCTATCTCTTTCCGTAATAGATAAAAAACATGCAGGCTACTTATTTGTAAGTTATTTAAGTTAGCTATATGATTTTCTTGGTACAGCGATACATATGCTAAGAAAAGTGTAGAATATCACAGTTATCTATTAACATTAGCTTTATAACGTTT
>BROG01002002.1:0-7500 GCA_030159075.1 Atrina japonica | reverse complement strand
TTTAAGTATTAAAAAGCAGTGTATAGACAGGAATGTAAAAGAGATGGGTAACTAAATATCAAGTAATTACATCAGGTGCCAATCATTTTACTGACCGATATAACATTGCATTAATTTTGCAACGCAATACAAGGCATGCTGCGTAAATGTGCATCCTGCGCTAAAACTCTTGGACGAGAATATTTATATATACCAACAATTTAATGAATGCATTGCTTTGATAATAAACAAAAATGTTTGAACAAATGAGATGTACACATAGTATTCAAGGGAAAGGACACTTTGTGAAGTTATGTGGAACATTTATAGAAATTTGCTATCGAATTGAGTATTGACCTTTCGCCAAATGCCCAACACGACACCTTTGACAAACTTTTCAATTATGACGTAACAATTAGATGGCCCGTCGAAAGATTATGTGATTATGACATCAAAAACCAATGACGTAAAAAAGCACATGGACAGTCATGTGTTAGACCTTTGGCGATAGGTGAATTGTGAAATGGACCATAAACAGACTTGTGTCAAATTACAGAATGCTAATTAAAATCCTAATGGCTTCATTTATATGTTCATAAAGCTGAGAGTAGAATCGAAAATACAAAACACATACAAGTATAAACGACTATAGAACCCACCCTTACAAAACATTACTATAGCAAACTACAGTGCATTATAGTCGAACCGTTGTTACAATAGTAATCAATAATAACTAGAAGTTTTTTTTAAATAAATAAATAAAATACCAAAATAACCATCACCGGTGGAATGTCTTATTTCTGGCTTCCGGCTATACTTTGCCTCAGTCTCTTTATCAGTGCCCTTCTTGTCACGTATACCTTATACATGGCGAGTTATCACCTTAACATCGCTATTTACTAGTGCCCGTCCTATCTCTGGTATATTATCGGTATACGCTTGGCCTACCATTCAACTATATGATTAACGCCTCACTTTATACAAAGGTTAAACATAACCCTAATACCCGGTATCCGGTGCCAGTTGTTAATCTTGAACTGAAGTGATGTTTCGATACTGATAGCACCATTTAACATTCTAAATCCTTTTAAAGTTATGATAGCCATCTTTCTACAGTGATTACTTTTAGAGGGATTTTGGTTATACGTTAAGATTTACTATTCGGCCTTGTCTAATATCCCTTTTTCTTTAGAAAATTTGGTTTAATTAACGGGAACGATACAATGCCTAACCTCATCTATCCTCTCTGTGTCCACTGGCACATAAACCCCTAATCCACAATAACTGTAGAGCAACTTAGTTTAACTGATATTGGTTTATCTGCGCCGAATCACAAAAAATAGTGAAACCTAGTCTTTCTCGAGAAAAAAGTAGTTTTAGACGTGCCGAAATAATAACTTTTATTGGATGAGATTTTTACGCAGTATTTATACAGTCAATCTAAAAGTGTCTAAATCACATTAATGGGTTTAATTTATTTTTTGGAACCTTGCATTAAATGGATTAACTATGTTTTATTTGATTTATATCATTTTAGCATGATTTTTTTTTAAAACCCGTAGGATAAGCCGTTTTGATACCTTTAACTATCAATTCCGGTAAAGTGTATTTAATAAAATTCTTATTCACTGAACTGTTGGATATATCTACGGGTTTTAACTTTTGAAATCGGGTTTTATAGATTGTGTATAATATTGTTTTGCTCATTTCTTTTAGCAATATGATTTTAATGTTGCGAATATTAGAATGAGGTGCGTATCGGTTGGCTTCCATTATCCATTATGAAAAGCAATTATCTGGTTTATTACAGTTAAAATAGGAATTTAAATGCATTCCAACAATGTGAAATATTCATAAACGTTTTCATATAGTATAAAGCATGTTTAATTATGTTTACTCAATGTCCGCTGTATTGAATCTCGCTCAAAAAAAAAATTCGGCTTCCCTGAGGAAAAGTAAAATATAAAAGTGGAACCCGGGTAATAGTCGATCATGAAAACGTTACGTCACAATGTGCCTGACGCCAAATCTTATCAAATACTTATCAGTGGTCCTACTACTATCACATACGTCTAACTGTGCATAGACACTTCTGGAAGGCATAAAGAAGTTTCGTTCCCAAAACAAATCGTACCCGATGACAGACAAATCATACATAGGGTTTGATATTTATTCAATGGGTAGGGCTTGTTTGGGGTGGGACACTCCTTGATGCCGTCGAAAGTATCTGTGCACTTATGATATTAGAATGACAATCGATATTGTGAAAAATTCTGTTGCAATATCTCCTCGTCCATTGGTGTCCGTCGCACATAACATTTTAATTACGGCTGTCATTTCTCCGTGGAACCCTTTTTATCCACATAAACACGCATAGTCAATTTCAAATTATTGGCTATCATTTATTTGTGATGAGAATAAAACAACAAAATCAAAAATAAAAATTGTTTTATATTAAATATGTTAAATTATTATACCATTTTTTGAGTTTTACTTATATACATGTTAATCATTGAAACAAGTTTATTCCCTAGCATTCGTTGAAAATGGTTATTTCCCTGCAAAAGAGTATGTTTGGAAACAATTACCCTGTGGGCGGGGGGCTCTACATCAACCAAGCAGAACATTTTTCTTAACTCGAGCGTCACGTAACACACAACACGTAAACATATTTATCGCTAAGTGCAGCACATCTGGAATATTCAAAACAAGTGTAGGCCTAAATCAGGTATAACTGCATCTTTGGATTATATGCATATCAAACACCCGTACTGATCACTGAGCAAAATAAAATACTGTAAACATCGCATTAAAGAATTACTGATTCATCATCAACTTATATAGTTATGTTTTAATGGTAGCCGCTTTAAAACCTGACTGGCAAAATCTATCAAATCCTATGTTACAACTCAGTCACGTTGTACTCGGTTTGTTTTTTATTCCCTTGCCGGTGAAACAGTGGACTATAGTGTTTATCGTTGTCTGGCTGGCTGGCTGGCTGGATAGTTACCAGACAATAACTTGAGTTAGGATTGTCATGTATGAATGAAACTTTACACCATGTTAGCCTATGATGTAGTCCAGTGTGGGATTGAGTACCGGTTCAATAGGTCAACAATGAAGGTCGTTGTTGCTAAAAATACACTACTACAATCTACCATCGCTACATTTTGGTTTCCAGATGATAACTTGACTTACATATGTCAGAGGTTAATGACATTTGATATTATGTTAGCGCATCGAGTCAAAAGTTTAACTGTACAAAATAACATATGTTAGATTATGAAGAGGTCAAGTGTGGGATGGTCTATAAGGTCGAAAGGTCAAAGAGGCAAATAAATGTCGTATATAGACATACAGAAACTGATTCAAGCTACATATATTTCTCACCACATAATTTATCATATCAAATAACAATGTCACAGCAAGTTTTTATTATATGAAATTAAGATGTCACTTACAAAAGATAAATCTAATAAATGTCACAGCAGGTATCATGATATAAAGGGGTTGCCACAGTATCATGATATAAATATATTGTAACTACATGCATCATGATATAAATAGAAGATCACAATATGTATCATAATATAAAAATATTGTCATAGTACGTACCATGGTATAGATCAATTGTCAAGGTAAGTATCAGGATATAAATAAGTTGCACAGTAAGCAACATGGTATAAATTGATTGTCAAAGCAGGTAAAATGGTATAAATAGATTGTAACAACATATATCATGATATAAAAATACTGTCACAGTAATTATCATGATATAAGTAGATTGACACAGCAGATATCATGGTATAAAGAGATTGTCACAGTATCCTGATATAAATACATAGTAACAACAGGTATCATGATTTCAATATATTGCCACAGTAAGTACCATGATATAAATAGATGGTATTTTATCAACCACGCATCACTCAAAGCAGATGTTGTTAACCAATTATCACTAACAGCAGATACCATAAACCACTTATCACTAACAGAAGATATCATAAACCACGTATCACTACAAAATATGTTACAAACCACGTATCAGTAACAACAGATTTTATAAACCACGCAACATTAACAGCAGACCTTATAAACCAAGTATCACTGACAGTTTATATCATAAACCAAGAATTACTCACAACAGATGTTATAAACTACGTATCACTAGCAGGAGATTTTATAAACCACGTATCACGAACAACAGATATTATATACCAAGTATCACTCACAGCAAATGTTATTAACCACGTATCACTCATAGCAAATATTATGTTATACATGAAATGTGTGAGGTATATTTGAGTCATCAGGGCTGATTACTTGATAGATCAGAAAAAAACAACTTGTTTACTTGAGGTATTTTACAATACACATGCGTCCATTTTCCTCTCCACCCATAACCTCCCATCCTTATCGATACATAATCCAGTGCTCCTAGCTACACTATCCTGATCTGTTAATACAAATCTGAGGGATTTCCTTCCACTAACCAACATGTGTATATAATAGTTAAATGGATCTGAAATGTTCAGATGATTGTAAATATCACTGCATATACCAGTCGGCTTAAAGTTCCTCTCTATCTTCCCAGCACCAGAACAACCATACGTGTATCGGAGTTCACCATTACTATCCACTACATACACTGCGTTGTGATCATAGTGTGTTACACGGTAATATCCACTGTTGTTCTATGTTACTCTCTGCTTAGAGTACTTTCCCACTAGTCTGTCAGTGTAGTGTATGGTGCGTATCTGCTATACACCACCAGTTTACTGTTACCAAGCCAGACACCTGTATGTTGATAGTTTGAGTGGCCTTATTGCATCATTATTTTGATACATCTCCCATCATAATATGTCGCGATGACGTCACCTGATGTTGTAACAGTAAAACCGCCTATGTCAAACTTTGTTTTGACACATTTCACGACACTACAATCAGTGTCAACTAGGTTCAGTTCATTCCGTTCAACATATGCTTTGATCCAGGCATGGCTTTCATCCACAGCAATTATTGAATATATCACACCGCCAAACCAGTTTGCCTATTTGTAGAGCTACTTGTGCCCTATTAACTGTATCAGGATAAAAGGATGCATTATTAATTGTAGGAACCTTGGGTACATCTGTTAATATAAATCTGAGGAAAAACAATAAGAAAATATCTATCTGATACGGGTGACATGGAATATAGGTATTGCTCTCCTTGACAACCAATATAACTCCCATTAAATATATGAATGACAAATTCAAAAGTATAACATATGCGAAATTGCCATACTTAGTAGGAAGTATATGATAAAAGCATATATCATATGACCATAAAGTTCTGAATCAGTTTCTGAAATCAACCCCAAAAATTCTGCGAAATTGTATATTATCATCATTAAGACCAGAGCAGGTTAGTTTATAACAGTATGTGACATATTTTTTAAACGGTTCATATAAAAATTAATCATCTTTGATATACGTATCTGATTTTTGTTATCTATCTATCTATCTATATATATATATATATATATATATATATATATATATATATATATATATACATATATATCTCTGTGTGTGTGTGTGTGTGTGTGTGTGTGTGTGTGTGTGTGTGTGTGTGTGTGTGTGTGTAAAGATAAACTGTGTAGTTTAGTAATTGCATTTATAGATTCATATATAATATATTATTTAAATTATGCACACCATTATTAAATTTAATTCATTGTCTTTCAATTAAAACATCAAATCACGGATTCTTTCCATGGTTGATACGAAGAGCCGCTGGAAGTTTAATAAAGAGTATCACCGCTATTGATAGGACATGTTGCGTCATATATGCAATAAAGAAAGACGCAAATCGTCCAACGTAGCACGGAGTTCAGCTATTAAATCTAAATAATTTGCTGGTCATGAAAGGATTCACACGACTCTTCCCTGTCAGGCTATACGGATTTTACTTTATATGTAATATGTTTTGTAATATGTTCTGAAGTTGCATACTGCGTTTACCGTATGATAAATAAAGATACGAAACGATTGTAATTCCATGTATTTGTATCCTCCATATCAGTAATGTTTATTTCTACAACGTTATTTGACATTATTCCATATTTTCTGATTTTTACTTATACAAATGTTAATCACGTTCTTTCTTAGCCAATTAAAACATTCACTAAACACACCACATCCCTGACGCCATCCTGAGCGTAACATTAGTTTCAGTTGAATAAAAAGTTAAATAATACCGTTGAATGCGTTATCAAGAGTCTGGTTCCCTTGAACAGGCCTACGTCGGTGTTTCCCTCGGATTCCCTTCCCTTATTGTCTAATATTGTGTATTTTTCTCTTGTGATAATATATTCGAGATATAATAGAAACGTTTCGGGAAATAACACTTTTATTGTCCCCCGAGACATAAACTTTTTCCTTTGACTTCACCTCGGGAATAGTTTATGACTTGGGGGACGGTGTAATGTCCCCTATACCCATTTAATAACTGTATATTGTTGTCATAAAAGACAAACATAAAAGATTGTTATTTGATATTCGTGTTTATTCAAATGTGCAAACTATGTGTAAAAGTACATATCTGTTTTCATTTTATACCATGCATGATCACAAATTGAATATATATAATATACAGCAATATAACAATAAGTTTATTGTTAATATAATAATATAAACACAAAATAATAAGAACGCCTTTTTTTCACTTTATGTATTTTCATATATTCATTAAATAATAATAAGGACATGTGAGCTGGAATTACTAGAATGACAATTACTCGCTAATTAAAAATTTGGTCAAAAGAAATTCAACAACTTTAGTTAAACTTTAGATTCAAGAAGGTAAAAATGGAGTAGCCACCTTTTTAAGTAAAACTATATAAAACATGAATGACCAACAGTCACCAGGTTGAGTTGAAATTGCAAACTGACTTTATACAATATAAAACACAGATAAATAAAAAATCACATGACAATTTTTTAAAATTTCAACCGAAGGTTCAAATGAGCTTTTCTGATCACCTATTGTCCATCGTCTGTCCGTCTGGTAGTTAACTTTTCACATTTTCTCTCCTCTGACGGTCTCAGGTGCTACCCCTCTTTGAAAATGTATGTTCTTTTCCAGAACTGTTGCATGTATTGAAAAATAATTAAATGCATTTGAGTGATTTACATGAACTTACGACTCAAGTTTGTTATTATCGTAGAAATCGGAAAAAATGACACATATCTATCAAACTTAAAAGTCATTGGAAAATCATTTCGCCCTCAGAGTTAAACATTCATAAAGATACGAAACGATTGAAATTTCATGTATTTGTATACTCTATTTCAATAATGTTTATTTCTACAACGGAATTTGACATTATCCCATATTTTCTGATTTTTACTTATACAAATGTCAATCATAAAAAGAAAATTTAGACACTATCACCCTATGGCGTTCTTTCTCAGCCAATCAGAATATTCACTAAACACACGACATCCCTAACGGCATCCTGAGCGTAACGTTTGTTTC
>BROG01002001.1:0-19146 GCA_030159075.1 Atrina japonica | reverse complement strand
ACTTATGGCCATTGAATAGTGAGGATCTTTAACATGCTGGCACCTACTGAGACATGGGACCTTGAGTTTAAGTCTCATCTGAAAGACAGGAAACCAACCTGCTGCCAGAGGGACTCGAACTCACAACATTACAGTCCAGAGTTGAACCCGCTACCGACTGAGCCAGACTGGCTCCACATGACAAGGGAAAATTAGGTGATAAATAAAAAAAATAATAAACAAAAGAAGCATGTAAAACTGACACCAATCTATTTTCTCGGTGGGATGTTGATGATGGACTATAGCATAAGCCCCATCAACAAATTTGAGATGAAAAGTATACAGACAGACAAAGTGATAACCAATTGGAGGTCCAGAAGGTGGAATTTGGTGAAATTTGGATAAACAAAGACTTTTGAAAAATACAGGCAGAAAAATGATAACGATTTGGGGGTCCAGAAGATGGAATTTGGTGAAATTTGGATAAACACAGACATTTGAAAAATACAGAGGTGTGATCAGATGTCTGGAGGAGTGAGCATACGCTGCAAACTGGTCAGTTCCGGAGCATACCACCACCAACCGGACAAATCTAGATAATAAATAGAAAATAAAGATATGCAGTTGACTTTGACTTATTCAAATTTAATTATTCTTCCGAATAACTCATATTTTCTGTGGCACATTCAAATATTCAAATTGGTTGAAATATTAATCTATAAAATATTGCACAACATAATAAATGTTTACAAATTTACAATGTCAAACATTTGTTTTCTTTTTAATATATCAATCTTTTTTCACCATTTCCTATGCTGGCACAATTATCAATTTTATCTTGTTTATATATATATATATAAAATATGCGTTTTAGAAGCACCATGCCCCCAGGTATACGAGTTATAACAATATAAAGTCACATAACTCTGGCAAATATTAAAACTGTGTGTAAACTGCAGATTTCTGCATGTTTCTGTTGTGGAAAATGTCTGGATTTGTGGACAGCCTAGGTATATGCATGCTGAAACGGTATGGAAACATGGAAAAACTTTGTTGAAACCATATGTAAACTAAGATTTCAGCAACTCAGCAACACATGATCTGCATTTTTGTGCCATGACTGTTAGTGTCCTTAACTGCACTTTTTATTTATTTCAGTGATATTAAGCTTAATATTTTTATTGTTAATTTTCTGTCACAATTATGTACATTTTAGCACTATTCTTCTTATTTTCTTCCACACAGCAAAGACCTTTTTTCACCATATATCAAAACTTTCTCTTTTTTTCAATACATTATCATCCTTCAGTTTACTGTCATCTTCTAACATTTCCATCAATCATATCCTAAATGTTTACATGAACCACAAGAATTACTCTCTTAAAAGCCAACCTTCTTTTCAGAACTTTTGTTTATCTTTAAATCATCACCCAGACTTTCCATTTCAAATCCTTTTATCCTTTGATGTGGCACAGTCTATTACATTCTGTGGGTTGAACAGACATTAAATGATCCCATTTCATGTTTCCTTTAATGACAATTCCATCATCTTGATTTCTCTTTCTACCCAGTTGTTAAGATGCAATGTCAGAGATGTCCCTTATTCTATCATTCTTTCCACTTCCATTGCCACCCGAGTATTCTTTATCCGTATTCCCTCCACCTGAAGATCCACCACTCCTGCGACCATGACGTTTCTTCTTGTGTTTCCTTTCCAAGAACCTCTTTTGGTGGGACAAAATTGGAAATAGTTCTACAAATATAAATAAATAATAAATAAAATAAATTTTCTTGTTCCTTATTTCTTGAACCACAAGACTATGGGTAAAACTGATGAATGATCTTCCCAAATGTTTTGAAGGCATGTTCATAGTGACCTTGATTGACCTTTGTCTGAAAGTCTTTGTCCCAAGAAACATTTGTGTGAAATATGTATACAATACAAAATATATATGAATGAAATACTGATGAATAATTTAAGAGATATGAAGTATTTTCGCAATATTTTAGGGATATGTGCTGAGTGACCTTGACCTTTCAGAAATTACCTCGAGTGACCTTTGTCTGAAGTCCTTGTATTAAGGAAACAACCTGCCACCGGCAGTACTCTAATTCACGACCTCTCAATCCAGAGACGAGCCCACTACCAACTGAGCCAGGCTGGCTCGGTGAGTTACGTGAAAACGTGAAAATCACAAGTTATGATACAAAGCTTACCAGATCTTTCATTCAAAGCATTCAGAGCGGCAGCCATCTCAGCTTGTTGTATACTGTGTCCCAATCCTGTTGCAAGTCGTTCACCACGGAAATACACTGCCACTGTATATCGTCTTGTGTTTGTTGGACCAATGGATTCAATCATCCTGAAATCATAAACGAAAGAATTGTATTTCAAAACTATCATACAATGTACATACATCTGAAATTTTATCTTCAAGGTAAAAGGTCAAGGTCAAAAATGACAGTCATAGTCTAGTAATGTATTTTCCATTATCCTGTGGTTTAAATGTGTTACTCTAACAGCGTTCTCGAGAGAAAGCTAAGCACAACAGCTAAACGGGAGCCTACCAGAGTATATCCCTTGGGTTTCCGACCATTGCACAGAACCAGTGCTGCCTGCTCTATTAAAAAGCACCCTGAGTGAAAAATGAAAATTTCTGTATTTATTGAACTCATCATTCTAAGAACAACATCGAAAACCCGATCAAAATCGGTGCACGCATTTTCGATATATTTGCGAGAAACTGCAAAACTCACCTTTACAAATGGCTCAAGTAACCAGGAAAGGGTGGAGCTTTGTGTGACATCACAACGAGTACTCCTGTTGCAAAGTATGTGCTTCACTTTAGGCTTTGTTCTTCGCGTGGACAGTGATTAATACATTTGCAGGTTTACTGAGTGAATATATCTTTGTGTACAATAATGCAGGAATAATTGTTTTTAAATGTTGCAGTCCTGATTTTTATTTGGGGATTTTTAACTACAAACCCAACTGCTGAGAATACAGGTGCAGTTACATAACATTGCAATATACAGGAAGGTGGGAAGTAAGCGGATGTTTTAAGGATTAAAAATAGCATACATCGCAGGTGGTCGCTGTTCTTTTTGCTTACAAAACACAAGAATGACCGAAAGAAAATTTTAAGAGATAAAAACTCAAAATAAAATGTGATACTCTTAATCAAGCATAATTAAGCCATCCCCATCTGTAAATGTGACACACTAAAAAAACCAAAATCATGTTTGTTATATGACTGCATTTAAATAAAATGATTTCATATATTTAAAAAATGTCAAAATGATAATATATTTGGTACATTTTGTGATTTTTAACAGCCATGAATATGATTCACTTTCCCTTCCAATTTTAACTTCCACCATGACAGTATAGGCAATTCTGTGACGTCACAGTGGAAGTGGAATGAATTCTTAGTTAGTTTTCCGTAAACAGGTAAATCGCTCACTTTGGCAGTCAATATCTCGAGAACACCTGCACCGATTTTTATCGGGTTTTCGATGTTGTTCTTTGAATGATGAGTTCTATAAATACAGAAATTTTCATTTTTCACTCAGGGTGCTCCTTAAGTAATTTTTAATAGTATGTAAAAGTAATTAAATAGTTAGCGGACAATGTTATCCTTATTGCACATTACACACAGCCCTGCACGCTTCATACTGACAGGTAAATACCTGCATGTTCCATACTGACAGGTAAATACCTGCACGCTTCATACTGACAGGTAAATACCTGCACGCTTCATACTCACAGATACACCAACCTACCATCCTCGTGTCTAACTAATTATTGCCTAATTATTTGTAGTGTTAAAATGGAATGTTCAAATGTAGGTTCCCATTGCTGATGAAGACAGAGTCTCACCAATTGGTAGACCAACTTTGCATTGTAAAATAGCAAAAATTTGGGAAATTTGAAGAGAAGTAAAAAAGAAACAACAAGCATCATACTTGTATATTGGGATATCAGGTTCCCCTCCGTCTAATTCTCGTAAGGTCAGGCAACACTGTTGGAGTTGAGACTTGGGGTCGTTCCAGTCCTGGTTCATGATAAAATCCTACAAATAAAATCAGAAATAAATACAAACTGGAAAACAAACTGAAAAATTCATTAAAACATGCCAAAGTACCATGAATTTATTTTCAAAGTCATAAAATCACAACACCATCTACATCTGTAGCCAGGTTTAATTAACAGGAAATACTTACTTAGTTCGGCCAAACACACATACGGCTGCAAAATCAACAACAAAAAGTAAAGAAATGATCACTTCCTTACAGTGACTGGTTTTAATCTATAATTTATCTACAGCATGTTATGACTGCAGGAGTTACCTACCTTTAGTCTTGGGAAGAAACAGACGTTACAAAACACGTTGCAGTAGTCCAGATCCTGGTCGACATACAGAGAACCGATAAATGCTGCAAAAATAGAATATCCTGTTAAAAACAGTCCTAATACAAATACTTAAGACAAATATACAAAAATGTGCAACTGAAGTATAAATTCTGCTAGTTTTCATCTTAAAATTGTAAAAAAAAGTAGCTGAGATTGAGAATCAAGTAAATTTGGCAATTTCTTGCCCTGATCAAAACCAATTTAAATGCCAAGGTCATACAATAACATACTCAATGTTTAAAAAGCAGTGAATTTGAATATAAAAATCATATGTATATCATAAAGCGTTTAGGTCACCTTCTAGAAGATCAGCTTTCTCTTTGGTTTTCATGTCGAGCTTTTCCCCTCTAGTTTCAGCATAGATAACATACTCAGACATTCCTAGGTCATCACAAACAATAGACTGGGTCCTGTTATTAACCAGGGAACTTCTCAAAAGCTTAAAAACCAAAAGGAATTTTGAATTGCATAAAAGATCAAGCATTAAGAGAGTAATGATGGAGTGATAGTCACCCCTATCTCAACTTTAATTACAACCTTAACTTGAAATACAGAATAACAAGAGACCCAAAGTGTAACCCACTAAGAATCAATAAACAGCCCGTGATCGTATAGATTTTAATGAAAGGCGAGTGTGACATCAGTAACACATACAGCCGACAGTAGCTTGAGTCAAAATGGTGGTCTCTTTCCCCGAGGCCCTGGGACCAGTGATTTAGGACTAACTTGAATCAAGTCCTTATGACTACCCAGAAACTGTGCATAGACCTGACTTATTTTTGTATGTGTCAATTTTATCTCTGTAATTGTAGCAGGTAAAATACTCATAAACTATCAAGATCTTATTTTTGTATGTGTCAATTTTTATCTCTGTAATTGTAGACGGTAAAATACTCATAAACTATCATGATCTTATTTTTGTATGTGTCAATTTTTATCTCTGTAATTGTAGCGGGTAAAATACTCATTAACTATCAGGATTTCTTTTCGTATGTGTCAATTTTTATCTCTGTAATTGTAGCGGGTAAAATACTCATAACCCATCAAGATTTTATTTGAAAATAAGCAAATATACCTTAAGACTTGAGTTCGGGTAGCACTGAAAAAATGGTCCGAACTTTTGTCGTAAGATCAAATAACTTAAGACTTCTTGATAAAATGGGCTCCAGTTCAGTATTTAGATTAAGAAAACAGATGCAATTTAGAGTTATCATACATATCTAGAAGTATCAGGGCTTGCACCTTAATCTATAAGGTCAGGGGCCTCCTTTCTTCTACGATTAACACACAAGTATTGTATGGAAACAGTTGTGTACTCAGACAATTTATTATTACGTACGGACAAATGCCCCTCATGATGATCCGGAAAATGTCGAAATAAATATTCCGATGCAACGAGCTGTAAGACTGTGTCTCCCAAAAACTCCAATCTTTGATTATGTCCGCTGTAAAAAAGAAAATAATGACAATATTGATTATCTATCATCAGAATGATTTTTTAAAATCATATCATGATAAGGAACTGATAATCCATTTACGTGGCCGATTGACGAATCACTCCATATTCATTCGTTTGTTAACTCATTCAACCCTACAGATACATTTGGACTGGTCTACAGAAGAGTCCATTGTTTTTCAGGGGTTGATGAAATTAATCTTAACAAGCTCATTATTTGCAAGTTTGATTTCACAATTTTCAATGATTATTCATTTATACCGTGGCAACACCTTAGTCTAGTCTATATCAATTAACCCTTCCATGTTATGCTCTTTTTATTGTCTTAGACCAATCTATTCCTACTTCCATGTTAGAAAGGGTTTAACTTCAACCAGATTATAAGACAGAAATGTCACGACTTACAGGGTGAGGTTGTTGAATCCCACACTTCTCAAAGTAAAGGCTCGAGCCATCAAACGTATGTGATTGAATTTCAAACCTAGAGCATCCTCAAAATTGACTAATTTCTGAAAAAAAAAACGATATAAACAATTACCAACAAATGAACACATGATGTATGTACCAACGATATAAACAATTACAAACAAATTAACACATGATGTATGTTCCAACGATATAAACAATTACCAACAAATTAACACAAGATGTATGTACCAATTTACAGTGTAAATTCTGATAGTCTTAAGCAATATAATTTGCAAAATGATCCACCTGCCATTTAAGACAGCTGGCCTGACTCAATCCGTCGTATGCTCGACTCTTGATCTTAAGGTCATGAAGTGTCTGGAGTCAAGCCAGCGGCAGGCTGGTTTCCTGTCTTTCAGAAGAGACAGTAAAAACCGAGGTCCCTTGTCACAGTACGTGTCGGTATGTTAAAGAACCATCACTGCTCAATGGCTCTAAGTGCTGAGCACAAGCAAAAATATGAAGCCCTTCACCGGCATTTGGTGACCTCTCCATACGAGTGAAATATTCTTGAGTGGGACATTAAAGAACAATAAAAAAACAAAGAAAAGCCATTTTAGACGTTTTTCTACATGCAAACTAAAATACATTGTCTTTTTACTTAATACAGTTAATTGGGTTTTTTTTCTTTATTACCCTTATAAAAATGGGTGCTACAAATCGATCCCTTACAGTATTAATTAAAATTCATTGTGGTATCTCTCCCATATAAAGTTACAATGGTTCCCAAATGTGAGTTGGACAACACAGTGTGCACAGATTAAATTGCAGTAGCGATGTGTCTCTCCAACATAAGGTTACAATCGTACCTAAACTGTGAGTTGGGCAATGCAGTTTGCATAGATTCATTGGGACTAATTTGTACCATGTGATAACGGATAACGTTTGTGCGGTACTAGTATCTCCAATGGTTATGGAACGTAAGTTTACTTAATCTTCCCGCTGAAATGACGTTACCGCGGGATATCATCTTTTAGCGTCATTCCATCACTAATATAAACAATAGTCTGGCACAAACGTTATCGGGTGTCACATGGTACATGAATTAGTCCCATTCATCCATGTCTTGTTCACAAAATCCAGTGTGTCTTCAAATTAATTCCAAAGTCAATGTTTGATTATCCTAAGACTCATCAAAACCAAGATCTGAGGGCGGGCCAAATTTATAATTTTGTAAAAAATGATATTACCATACTAATCCCATTTGGTCATTTTTCTTATTAGTAATGACAAAATACAGTTTCCCAATTAATGTTAGTCTTACATCTCAGACATGATGTAGTACCTTAATTGTCATCATGTATTTTATTTGTAATTTTTACCTGAAGTGCAGGACTGGAGCCTATCCAGTGTCTGTCTCCGTTTGGTTCGTCTTCCTGTAACGGATGAAGAGCCATGTCGTCCCAAGTACTGAGTAGATCTTCTTCTTCAAACAATGTTTTAGAAAATATCTTATCTGTCAGGGTTATCCCTCCATCCAGAAAAAGAGCACCTGAAATTATTTTTGTAAAACATACTTCTGACCACAGATATGCTTTACATGAGTGAGTTCTTGACCTAATAATCACAGATTGTGACTTCATAATCAGAGCTAGTTACTTCATATCACATTTAGTGACCTAATAATGACAGATTGTGACTTCATAATCAGAGCTAGTTACTTCATATCACATTTAGTGACCTAATAATGAGATAGTAACTTAATAACCACAGATAATAACTCATAACAGATAGTGACTTCATAATCAGAGCTAGTTACTTCATATCACATTTAGTGACCTTATAATGAGATAGTAACTTAATAAACCACTAGTGATAATAACTCATAACAGATAGTGACTTCATAATCAGAGCTAGTTACTTCATATCACATTTAGTGACCTTATAATGAGATAGTAACTTAATAATCACAGATAACAACTCATTATCAGACTGTTACTTCATGTTCACAGGCAGTGGCTTCACTATCATAAACACAGATAATTACAGACAGTATCAACATAATTACAGATGGTGATATCATAAACACAGACAGTGACTTTGTAATTACAGACAGTATCAACATAATTACAGATGGTGATATCCTAAACGCAGACAGTGACTTTGTAATTACAGACAGTAACATAGTCACAGATAGTGATATCATAAACACAGATAGTGACTTTGTTATTACAGACAGTATCAACATAATTACAGATGGTGATATCATAAACACTGATAGTGACTTTGTAATTACAGACAGTAACATAGTCACAGATGGTGATATCATAAACACAGATAGTGACTTAGTAATTACAGACAGTATCAACATAATTACAGATGGTGATATCCTAAACACTGATAGTGACATTGTAATTACAGACAGTAACATAGTCACAGATGGTGATATCATAAACACAGATAGTGACTTTGTAATTACAGACAGTATCAACATAATTACAGATGGTGATATCATAAACACAGATAGTGACTTTGTAATTACAGACAGTATCAACATAATTACAGATGGTGATATCATAAACACAGATAGTGACTTTACAATCACATATATTGACTTCATAAACAGATAGTGACTTCATGATTTTTTGTTACTCAGCATTCCAAACGAAAGTCATAAGTCAGTTAAAATCCTGAAATGTTGAATTGCTGTCAACTTTGAATGTTAAAGTAATTATGCCTAATAAAGTAGAGGGAAAAAAGATGTAAATGTGAAAACACAAACAATTACACAAAAATAAACATGTTTATACATGTTATACTAAATCTGAAAATGTACGTCTATAACACTCACCCATTAAAGCTTCAAAACAGTTCGCCATGGCGTGCTTCAGATCTGACTCATGACATAAATCAGAACCATGAGCGTACAACATGAAATCTTGAAGTCGCAGTTTCTACAACATTTTAGATCACACATGTTAAAATAAGGAGTTCAAGTTTGTTAGAATCTTTCACTCATATGGAGACATTACCAAATGCCGGTGAAGGGCTTCAAAATTTGGCCTATGCTTGGCACTTACGACCATTGAGCAGTGAGGGGTCTTTAACGTGCCAACACGTACTGTGACATGGGACCTTAGTTTTTACTTTCTCATCCGCAAGACAGAAAACCAACCTGCCGCTGGCTGGACTCGAACTTAGGACCTCACAATCTAGAGTCGAGTGCGTTACCGACTGAGCCAGACTGGCTCAGTTAATCAAGTCTTGAAGTCGTAGTTTTTACAATAATATAGACAGCATATGTTTAAATAAGGAATAAACCAAGTCTTGAGGACTTTATAGTGAGTGGAAGAATTATTGAGTCATACAATCTTCTACCTGGTAACTTCCAGAACAAAATTAGTATAGTTGATGTGAAGTTTGACATCTTGGTAAACTGGATACATATGTATTGTCATACACAGGTTATCGCCACTGACCAGGGAGAGCAAAATTAACTGTACAAGACCTTAACTGAAGTAATTGACAGATGAAAACATAACATTAAGTCCCCAACAGTTTCACTGGTTTGAAACAAATAAAGATTTATCAATTTGCATATAAATAGATATCAGTAAAAACTGCTTATAATTGACGTGTTCTTAAAACAAGAGACCCCAAATGCCCGATTTGTCATCTTATTCTTGAGCTATTAACAAAACCTCTGAGGCAGGGGTAAAAAATTTCACAATTTTTATCACCCTTACACTTATGATGCGACATATCAAAGTAAATGAGTTGACTGCATCTAGTTAAACTTCTTTTCTTGTTCAGCATGACTTTTTTTTATCAAAACTGAGATGATATTTTCGTTTTCCACTCCCGCTACCTACAGGTTGTATGACATGGATCACTGACATGGTGGTAAAACCATCTTCGATTCTAAACTTTTCATTACTCTGTTGTACTTTCTCAATTTTCTCCATGAGTAGATCAGCATTCAGGTCTTTGGCATCCATAAATTCTACCCACACTTCACTTTTAAAAGATGGATGATGTATATTGACTCGAATCTTATCCCGATCTTCACACTGTAGTTTGTTCTTGATAGAAGTCAACATATGATCTAATACTGTATGGCATCTTTAGAAAAATGTTTAAACTTGACTTGGTACACATTCGGGGCCGTTATAAACTTGCGTGATTTACGCTCACTCAGAGTGTCTACTTCATAGTAATCACTATAATCGGTGAGTTGTTTGTTTGCATTAAATCCATCGTGGGTCTCTCGTGGGCCTGTCTTTGACTTCTCGTCTGCTTTTGTCTTTCATTTAACAATAAATCAAAGTAAAATAAGCCATTCTGTGTGTATGCTTCCGTTGTCAAATCTAAAATGAAGTGCGGTAACTGTATACATGCATTTATAATGAAAAGGAAATAACTGTATAGATACTCAAAAAGTATCATAACACATATATATTCATACCGCTATGTTTTATTCTAGTTTTTTTTATAATTACGGGTCCATAAAACTAGAATTTATTTTATTTCGTTTTATTTTCATATAGAAATACTAAAAACTAGTGACAGTATTTGTCTAAAATGTCTAGACGCAGATGTCTAGACGGGAAAAATGAAACTTGTCCTTGAAAATTGTCAAAAACAGGTGACCAGATGTCAAAAACAGTTGGCCTTATGCTAAGTGTCAAAATGTCAAAAACAGGTGGCCAGATGCCAAGTGTCAAAATATCAAAACCAGGTGGCCAGATGACAGGTGGCCAGATGTCTAGACGGCGAAAAATCAATGCGTATCCTGCACGTCATTGACTCTACTGTCTGAGTCTCGGTATTAGTTCATCATCATGGATAACTTATCCGACATGGAGATGCAACCTGACGAGAGAAACATGAGAATCATTCTGACACGGAGGACATGATTTGTAGTAAGGCCACGCACTCCGATAAATTCTGGTATGACCCCTGCGACACCTACTACACAACACCATGAACTCACTTCCAATACCTGTACAATACGTACTAGCTCAGGAAGCGTTAGCCAATCTATGACAACATACTTAGGCAGAGATAAATCGACTGATGATAGAGAAAGAAAAAGAAGTTCGTCGTTGGCGACGTCTACTCGACAGACATTAGAATCTCTCTTTTTCAGCTTTTCGTAGCAATCAATGGCCCTTTAAGGGGCCACCAAACTTATTCGAAAACAAACAATAACTTAAAAGTATGAAGGGTTTGTGTTTGTGTTATTCTGGAGCTGTGAATTACAAAAATAGTGTATTGACTAAACACTACTTACCAGTGTATGTTCGGTCAACATTAAACGTTTTATTTCATTTGTGTTTTTTGTTATGAAGTATTCAGTTCATTAGATGAAAGTCTAATATAGTAAGTCATGTGACTAGAGTTGATTTTTGATTTTTGATTTTTTGTTTTACGCCATGCTCAACAATTTTTCAGTCATATGATGGCGTCCAGTTTTTATTGGTGGAGGAGAAACCCCGGTTACCCGGGTAAAGACCACCGACCTTCCGCAAGAAAACTGGCAAACTTTCCCACTTAATTCGAAATGACCCTAGCGGGATTCGAACCAGAAGTGAGATGTGACTAGAGAAAGGGTCAGTTAAGCCTGTGAAAGCTCATTTGAGATCCGAAGCTTGAGGTGTTAATATCATAAGAAAAAAAAACACTACTATCAGCATGAGTGAGTGCTTTATTTTTTATTAGATAAGGCTAGATTATTCTCCATGCATTAAAATGACAAATATCTCAGAAGAAAATAAGTCACATGACTGAGGTTCAGTTAGACCTCATTTACGAGAGTTCATTTATGATCTGGAGCTCGAAGAGATAACATCATCAGAAAACCACTGCCAGCATAGGGTGAGTGTTTGAATTTTTATTATATAGGCGAAGTGTTTACCTTATGAAACATGTACAAACAGTAAATTTCAATATCTCAGAAAAAATTAGGCAACTAGCCGTTAATAAGGTTTTCATTACTTACAACTTAATTCTGTTAACAGGGAATACCCTATCTAATCAACGTTCATTCATTCTAGACCTCAAAACTGGGAAAACCCATCTCCTGTTAGCAACTCTCGTAAACTCTCTTCGACTGTGGCGACACAAACTACTATTTCATAAACAGGGGAAAACCCAAAGTTTCGGTTCAAAAATAAATTCACTCTCAACCCAAAACTGGAAAAACCCAAATTCTAGTTTTAGCCGTTGACTTCTCGTGAACTCACGTGACTTTTCATGACCCAGACCTCTTGTAACGAAGGCTCTCATTGGCTCGTTATCCAAGATGGCTGCCCCCACAACCTTTCCCTTCCGGTCATAGACACGCCTCCAAGCTTTCTCCTTATTGTCATGAGTACAGAACCTCACTTCCGGTATGACGCACTTCCGGTATGATCTCATTTATGGTATGACGCATTTTCAGTTATGACGTCACAGGCAACTCCATAGCACGCATTTCAAATTGACCAATTAGAAGCCAGCATTATCATGACGTCATCAGTGGCGGTTAAATTTGAAATGGCGTGCTATGGAGCTATAACTACTTTCACATACTTTTAAGTGTTTGATTAATTGTGAGGCAATCCACGTTCATACGCGAAAATAGGCTACACCCGGTATTCCGAAGCCCAGTAACGAATTTTATAGCTTCCAGACACAAAATCATCATTTTCCCCATCATGGTCCATCTGGGTATGCTTCCCAGAAATGATCAATTTTAAAAGTCCAAAAGAGTTCAGTAACACATTGCGACTCGTGTTTATTCCCGCCAAATATTTCATTAATTGACAGACTTACCAGGGACATATCCAGGAATTTTCAAAGTGGGAGGGTAACGTTGTTTCTTTTTTTTTTCTTTTGTTTTATAGTGGGGCAGCAAAATGCGTACACGTGAAAATGGAGCATTCATTCTTTTTAAAGAATTGGATATCATGGAAGATTAAATTTTCAGATCTTTAGCTGATAATAACATATTGGAATATCCTATACATTTTAATCCAATGCAAATTTTGTTCACAAATAAATTTTCATACCCATATTTGCTGAAAAATTTCATATTTTCATACCAATATTTGCTGAAAACATTTTTACCGTTGTGTATTGCAAACAAAACCTATAATACCTAACAGGCTTTATATATCGCTGTTAATACAAAGCCGGTAGTTTAAATCCATAATATCTAAAATGTACAGACGATCCAAGACTTCTTGGTAGAGGGAAGAGTATAATTTGTAATTGATTTCGCCGAGCGTAGCGATACGCGAAAATGTCGGTAGGCCTAATTTAAAAGCTCTGGGAAGCCTTCAGATAGTGATAACTGTGTGATAAAAAAAATACGTAAAAAGTGGGGGGGGGGGCACAAACATACTTGTGTCCCCCACTTTCAAAAGTGGGGTGGCACGTGCCCCGCTGCCCCTTGTCCTACGCCCTTGAAATATGTATAATTTTATTTCACCAAATTAAAAACAAAACCCCCTCCAAAAAGAAAAAAAATTGCACCTCGCTCTGCTCGGCGAATAAATTTTAAATTTACACCGACTCCAACTTTGAATCCTCAGTTTGCTTTTGATAATATAAAGGCCTATGCATTGCATCACAAATAGGTAGGCCTATAATTTTATGTCACCTAATTAAAAATAAATTAAAAAAAATGATCTTAAAATAATACCCAACTTTTAAATATTTTTTTCTATATTTACCACTGTTGTAAATATTAATTTCATAATTAAAAGGCATATGGAAACATTTTTCCTGGGTAACCGCCTTTTAAAAAAAAAACAAAAACAAAAACTAACAATGCCCCCCACCCCACCCCCACACACATAAGGTAAATTCAACACGATAATATGTTGGACAAAAATATATTAGGTATTAGCCAATCAAAACCTTTCTTTTAGATGCGCTTCAGTAGAAACGGCAAAATGGCGTCAAAATTGAAACTTGATGAACTATCGTGCAAAGTAGATGATTAGCTACTGTATGAAGAAGCTCAGAGACAGACAACATCATTATCAGATCTAAACTCACTGCAAGGAAGCAGGTAAAACGCCTTACAGCTACCAAAATAACAACGAAACGATTTTTTTTAGAGTAAAATTAAAATATCGGGACGCAGTTAATCGAACCTCACTGATAACGAAACTGAGACCTTAGCAAACAGTATCGTCGAGGGTCCTAAATTCGTCAGGGTCCTAATTTCGACAGCGGTTTTCTTTGGTTTATATTTCTTTTAATCCTGCAGTATCATGTGTAAAATGTGTAAAAATAATACTTCTGCTTTCATTTTGATAAAAGGCAAAAGCGGACATTCCAACTTATGTCAAAATATTAGCTTCATCAGATTGTGAATTTTAAGGACCAAAATTGAGAAAAACAGATACTATTTCTGACTAGAAATGGACCGAATAACAGCCACAGATATTGGCAAAAAAATCCTGAAATCAATTCACCATACGGGCAACTTCATACATAAAACAATTCGCCTGTTCGTAAATTCAGTCGCCTCGGGCGAACAGGCACCCGTTAATTTCCACCCCTGGTTACTTAACAGCTATTTATCTTATTATAGTTCTTGAGTTTTGTAATAATTACTTAACAGCTAAATATTTTGGTTGAATATTTTAAAAATGAATTCTCCCCAGCAGAATATCTAATAGATTTGATCAGGATTCATCTAGCATATGCTATAGAAGTAAGAGACAATGTATCAAGAAGTAAAACTGAATGGCGTGTATTTCTATTTTAGGGATACTGGAAAAGAAAGCTGAAATTATATGATGAGTTTTTGCCACAGGATGCACTGGAGTTGATCCAAGTTCTGGAAAAGGGACTCGGAAGAAAAACATCATCACTGAGGTATGACCTTACATGGCGCTATTATCACTGAGGTATGACCTTATAGGGCACTAATATCAGGGAGGTATGACCTTATAGGGCACTATTATCACTGAGGTATGACCTTATAGGGCACTGTTATCACCAAGGTATGACCTTAAAGGACACTATTATCACTTAAGTATGACCTTATAGGGCACTGTTCTCACCATAGTGTGACCTTATATGGTGCTTTCATCAACAAGGTATGACCTTATAGGGCACTGTCATCATCATGCTGTGACCTTATAGAGCTCTGTCATCTCCAAGCTATGACCTTATAGGGCACTATTATTATCGAGGTATGACCTTATAGGGCACTATTATCACCGAGGTATGACCTTATAGGGCACTAATATTACTGAGGTATGACCTTATAGGGCACTATTATCAGTGAGGCATGACCTTACAAGGCACTGATATCAGGGAGGTATAACCTTATAGAGCTCTGTTATCTCCAAGCTATGACCTTATAGGGCACTGTCACCACTGAGATATGACCCTATGGGTGCTGTTATTACCTTATATTGTGCTTTCATGACCAAGGTATGACCTTATATGGTGCTTTTATCACAAGGTATGACCTTATATGGTGCTTTTATCACAAGCTATGACCTTATAGGGTGCTGTCATCACCAAGCTATGATCTTATAGGGGGAATGGGGTGCTGTCTGTATTTGCTATTTTGTCTTATACAAATGTTGACCTGAATACTCGGAATTAAGAATCATAGAAAACAATTTATTTTATGTACACATTCCATTGTTACCTAAGTGAAGTGTCACAGAATTATCATAGAAAACAACTCGAGTTATGTACACACATTCCATTAAACAGGGGTATTTGTACCCCATGGGTAGCAGAAATAGGGGTACAAGGATACAAATCAGGAGCAATGCATTAAATTGAATAAAAATAAAAGTTTTATTTTACTCATCTGATCTCGACCCCCCTCCCCCATAAATTGTTTGTTTGTTTGTTTGTTGTTGTTTAACGTCCCACTCAAGAATATTTCACTCATATGGAGACGTCACCAATGCCGGTGAAGGGCTTCAAATTTTGGCCTATGCTCGGGCACTTTACGGCCATTGAGCAGTAGGGTTCTTTAACGTGCCAACACCTACTGTGACACGGGACCTCCAGCTTTTACTGTCTCATCCGAAAGACAGGAGCGTATCCGGGTTGGTAACCATTTCACATACTTCCCTGCTCAATCCGTCCCCCATAAATACATGTAGACACAAGTGCCTGTGGATCTGATGTTGATATATAAATTGATATACAGTTGTGACATCATATGTGGATAATTAATTTCTATGGAAACGCTGGGTAAAATCGGAAAATATTATTTACCACAGAAGATAAAATTCCCCAATTTTACGTAGTGGTTCCACAAAAATTAGCGGATAATACAGTAACACTATGTTGAACTTTCTCCTGTCAATTAATGGACTTTCCTGTTATGATAGCATTGGAATTCAAAAGTATATCGATACTGTGTCCAAAATTGCATAATCAAAATCTGTAAAGATTTCAAATTATTCCTTTATGCAGGCATCTGCTGTGAAATTGAAGCAAGCTGTGTTCATTATAAAATTGACCAGGGGTTAATAGATGCTTTTATGGACAGGGTTCTGTACCCTTCCAATTGGGAATTTTATGTCGCAATGGGCCAAAATGGGACAAAAAAGTAACTATGGTTATTTAATGAATAAGAATAAAGGCACAAAAATTGTGATCTTATCTTATCAACTTAACTAATTTTCATCTGAAGTGTAGTTCATACGTGTACTGAATTCTACTTTTTATTGTTTAATACCTATTATGAACAACATGATGATCATAATTGGGAAATGTTGGTTCAGAATTGGGAAAAAATTAGCAGATTTTGTCTTAGGAATGGGTCCTTTTACCGGACCTGCATGTTGATGATACATGTATATAATCCCTGCTGACCTTTAAATGATCAGAGTCATGCAGTTGGAAAGGTCTTGGAGAAAGTGTTACATTCACATATACACAAAATTTTTAGGATAAATTGTTTTATTATCACTGTTTACAAAGTAAGGATAGAACACAGGGAACTAACATTGTTGTAGTGTTACCAGCAAAATGATATTATAAATGATAATGTGATGGGCATCTTCTATGCGTGCATGCACATGAGTTTTTTTGTTTTTGTGGTGTTTTGTAATGAATCTGCAAGTTTTTAAAATAAATTTTAAGAAAGCATTTAGTAGTCAAAACAAATTAAAAAGTATTTGTGATGTTATGGTGGTCCCCTCAGGTCATAACCAACAAAAGTTCTTTAATTGCTCACCAATCACTTGATAATGGTTTCATGTGTAGGTGACCTGTATTTGATCCATTGATACCCTCACAGTACTAATTATTATTTTTGTGTTGTAGTTGTTACTTCTCTAGTAAAACAGATACAGTGAAACAGGTCTTCACAGACCACCTGTCTTGTGAGTTCATACATTTGAACAATTCCTTCATTGAAACAGAACCACATTTAAGGGACCACATGACTTGAGAGGCCGTTAGGTGACAGATTTGGTGGTTTGTCATGATTGGTTCCTCTGTATTACACAAGGCAGCACCATCCAAATGTTTGAACCAAAGCATGCCTTGATACTTATTGTGTCAGTACATTACAGTTATTAGAGTTATTTCCCTTTATTCATGTTTTCGTTTTGGCCGGATCGATACACCGGTTTGGTTTTTCATATTATGAATTATTGTTAGTTTTCCTGCAAGTGCAGACAGACGCTGAGTTAGCAGAATTACACCTTGCAGTTGCAGGCACCCATTTTTATGACATTTCGGTCATACCCCTGCACCATGTGTAAGTACTAGTACAATGTATTTGCTACAGTTTTTATGCATCTTTTGAAATCATTGAGTGTACCTTTGTATCATGATTTAATTGTCATATGTAATTCAATTTTATTATCATCATCATGGCCGCACTGTATGTATATGTGCCACATGGTGTGGATCTACCCGTTTATGTTTAAGATTATTGTTGCCTCATATATGTATTTTCACTTGTCAAGTGTGGTTATAGTAAGTCCCTTATATCTCTGCCAGTCAGATATACCCAGAGTATTTAGTGGAAGTTGTAAATAGCGACATGTTTATGTTTTTTGTGCCTTTTGCATGTATTGCACTACAAAATGCAATTGTTGTACATGTATGGTAGGCATACTTAATAGGTATGACCTGTGCTATATATTTTGTTTATGTACATGTATAACTGCAAACTCACTGTCATAATTATATGCAGAATCTGTAAATTTTGAGTACATTATAACCACATTATATATATTGCAAGTCTGGCTATCACTTAATCAGGAAAGCTGATGTATGAACTTTCATATTGTTGTGAATTTTACAGTGCTTAGTTTTTTCATCTGTAACTTCATTGACAAACATTTTCACATTTGTAACTTACCCTTGTCAGAACTGATTGTAAACACATCACTACTTTCTGTCTTTTCAGTTCTCTACCATGCTATTTCTACCACATACCATATTGCTGGAAGGTGCTAACTCAGTTAATAAATAATAAACCTTACATGATGTCAGTTGGTAAACTACCACACCGCGGAATAATACTGTAGCCTTAGGCAGCATCACTCAAATGAATAAACTATGCCTTTATACTGTAGCCTTAGGCAGCATCACTCAAATGAATAAACTATGCCTTGATACTGTAGCCTTAGGCAGCATCACTCAAATGAATAGCCCATGCCTTGATACTGTAGCCTTAGGCAGCATCACTCAAATGAGTAACCCATGCCTTGATTTTGAAGCCTTTTGTAGGATTGATTCTACCAAGAAATAATAGCATGGGGTAATACCAAATTTATGGAAAATATGGTAGGTCGTTTTTGCTATAAATAGTTTGTTATATTTGCATTTTATTAAGAGGGTATTTTAAATGTGTGTGGCTCAAATTGCATTTGCAATTTTTTACATTTTCAGAAAGGAT
>BROG01002000.1:0-19186 GCA_030159075.1 Atrina japonica | reverse complement strand
CATTTTTCACACACTCAAGAGTTCATTATCACTTTTATTCATTATTGATTGATAAATTTGCCTAATTTAACAATCACCTGAAAATAGCAAAAAAATAGAAGAATAACGGGAACAGGATAGCGGAATGCCGATTATTGATGTGCGTGAAAATAGATGGCCATATATTTTTTTTTTTTTAAATTACTGACAGACTTGTGTGAGGGATAGCTTTGTGTACAACTTTTGTGATATTTTTTCTTTTACATCATTTTTTGTATAGACTGAATCAACTGGTAAAATCTAAATAAAACAATGTCCAAATGAAATATTAAACTGACATACATTATAATTAATGGAACATGTGTAAAGAGACTGAACCCTATGTCAAACAAAATAAAGTTATTTGCTGCAAACCAAAATATCACAAGCATAACATAAAGCAACACCGGTATTGCCCCAGCCCCTCCTAATCTTCTATCCCTGGGGCACAGAAAACACAAAAATATCTCATTGAATGAAGAGAAATGCAGTAATGCCAATATATATTTAAAAGACCACTGGTCCTTTCTTTACTTTATTGTAATCAGATTCTCTCCTTTACTGTATTTAGATAAGCGCACTCATATTTTAGCACTGTGGGGTAGTGTAGACTTATTATCACAACATGAGTCATATTGTAACCATAGTGGCACACGCTGAACCATGCACTTGATAATGATTATTTTGTAGTATAAATACCATTAGATTTACTGTGTATGCAATATCATATATGACAGAATGGAGAAATTTTAGTGCTGCAATGACTTGAGCGTGAAAGGTGCTAATATTAGTATACCGCTAAAATAAAGATATTTTCAGACAATTCTACAGTGAGGGCAATTATAACTCAATGACGAGATGATTGACAAAATAAACTATCAATCCCTGAAAAATATTGGACTCTTCTGAAAAACAATGACTTAGACCAATTCAAATGTGACTTTTGGGGTGAATGGGTTAAACCTGGTAACAATGCTTTGTCATGGTGTTGCCGGATGGTACAAGTCATGCAGGTAGGAACACACAGAATATGATAAAAACACAAATAACATGGTCTTAATCAGAGATTCATGAACTTCAGATATCAATTATGTTAAACATGTTCCATTATCCTTATAAAAATTTCACATTTAATTTCAATATACAGTAGAACTTTGATGAGTCGAATCTCTCAACGTTTCAAACTATTAACATAGTCCCAAATAATTTTGTTATTTAATGCGAAGTTTCTATTGTTGAAAATGAAAACCTCAAAAATCTCATTTTAAGAGGTCCTAAATACCGGGAAGCCTGTTCCTTTAATTGGCGTCAGAATATCAGTTTAGTTATGAATTCTGTTGAAGATTATGCCAAACGATGGGCCAAACATGAAGACGTAGAACCGGACACTTTGTCTGAATGGCTAAAAGCTATACGATGGTTGATAAAATCTCATATTCGAAAACTTAAAGGAACTATGAAAACACGTTATCCCTCTGTATTTAGTGATCCAGAAATGGTAACCGAGCTGGATAGATTACATGACCAATACGTACTGGTCCCAGCAGACAAAGCCTCAAATAATATAGTTTTTATTTGCAAGGCACATTACTTTAATTGTTTATTAGAAGAGCTAGGGTTTAATACGAATTCTGGTAATCCTATATACACACGTAGCTCACTTTCAAAGGACGATATCCTTCAAAATCACGTGTCCGTATTACGCTCTTTTGATCTACCCACAACCTAGTCATTTTGAGCTACCATATTTGTATTGGATACCTAAACTTCATAAAACCCCATACAAGCAGAGGTACATAGCAGGATCCAGCAAATGTTCTATCAAACCTTTATCTTTATTTCTTACCAAGTATTTGACAGCCGTTATGGAGAAACTTCAGCAATACTGTACAGTTGCTTATTCCAGAAGCAGTGTAAATCATAAATTCTAAACAAATTTTAGAAAATTTAATGGCACACAATTTTTCTCAAATTCATTGTATCAAAACATACGACTTCTCTACTCTTCCACATAAAAAATTAAAAGATTAGACATTTTAGTATCATAGACAATTGTTTTTTCACTAAACACAGTCTATAGACACAGACGGGAAATTAATAACTAAGCTATACGACAAACACAACGATTTTGACTTTCCCATCATTAATTTTCCACATTGAAGTAGTATTATCGCACAATCGCCCACATATTTCACAAATAATCAGATATGTTACATGTGTATGAAATCAACTCATGGAAATTCTTCTCTTCATAAACTTTCAATGTTTTAATTTCATGAAAATTAAGTTAATTTTGGTATTAATTATTATTTATAATGACTGTATATATCCTTATATATCATATACACCTTAAAACCAAAATAAAAGCCTCAGAAAAAAAATGTATGATTATCTGTTACCATCCATGAGTCAAAGTCTTGATGTTTCAAACTTTTCTAGGTGGTTCCTTGAACTTCAAATTATTGATGTTTTAGGGTGATACTAAATGAAGAACTCTAAGGAACTCTGAAGAGCTCTAGAATTTTTAGGGGGCTAGTTTTTACGTTGTATTTACTGAGAATCAATATATTCAATACAAACAGCTTACATATACATGTACTTTTATAGACAAGAAACTTGAATTTTATAGATTTATGACATATTATTTATTTCCATGAAATTAATTATATTTTTAATACATTTATCATTTCATACCATCCATGTTATACCAGTCATTTATGTGATATACTTTCCAGTTTTTGTTTGAACAAGGCATCTGCTACAATCGTAGATACCGTAAATCTGGTTTTATTTGCGAGAAATTTATTTACGCGTAATATTTCACAGGAGCTCTCATTCATGAAAATAAAATTATCGCGCGTAATGATAAATGATAATAGTTTTAACAGAATGAGCATTTGAAACTGTGAAAATATCATTTCACAAATGAATTTAAAACTTCAAAATCACAAAAATAAAGTCCCACAAAATTTTCCAGGTTTACAGTAATAAAAACTCTATTATTCGTTTGTTATACACATTCATCTCGTAAAATTTGTAATAGTGAAATTTTTTGTGTGCTAAAGATTACTATTCTGCTACTTTTACACAGACATAATTGCCAATTCCTGAAAATAAAGTTCTTTAGGGTTCTTAAGAGTTCTTTAGATTTCTGCATTTATGGTTGCTGGATTTTTTTTTATTTTATGTATAAAATCACATGTTGATACTTCATAACAAAGTTTTGCTATGTTGAAACACAAACATCAAGGATCAAAACTCTTAACCACTTCCTTGGGCGAATGAATTTTGCATAAAACTGATGTCAACAATCCTACAGTTGCCTGTTGGGCTGATTTCTGCCGCCATTTTTGTAAGACTTGATACCCAACCTCCATCATTCCTCCTTCGTGGAAATATTCTGTATAAATCTGTTCCAATTCAACGTCATTCAAATTCAATGAACGACCTGAAAAGGAAGAACTTGTCTTTTAGATATAAGCAGACCACAGACATTATAAGATGTACAATCTATTCTCAATAATCTTCCATCTTTTGTGTGTGTTATAAAGAAATTATTGCAATATATCAAATATGGCAATGAATTGAATTTCTACATCTTGGGGAAAATAGAGTCACCGTTCTTTGATATCAAAGATATATCGTTGATGAACAGAAAACAGATTAACAGTTCATATTAAGTAATCATATTGTTTGTTTAATTCTTCAATTACCTTTACTTACTACTACTGCCTGGCTTTACACCTGTCATATATCGCGACCAATTAGCTGGCGGATTCATTAAACACAATCAAATATTAGGAAACTGACCTGTACACGGGTAATCCTTATATAGAGGTGGCCACTATAGCAGGTTTTACTGTACATGTATTTTGGAGTCTTTAAAAGTGTTATCGTAACATGTAGGTTATGTTCATTTCTTTTAGAGTAACTTATCCATGCTTTAAATGGGTTACGATGATTTCTGTTACATATACAATGTATTTTGAGGCCTGTCCTATTATGTGCCATGCCTGCCATGGTCAGGACCTTTTTTTGGGTCTCATTTCAAAGACTTTTGACTTTCACTTCCTATGCTGGACTTTCCAGTTATGAGTCCAATGCTCTACCACTAAATAAGCAAACATGGTTTATGTGCACTTAAAAAAATGAACACATATACTCAACACAAACATTATTACGTAAATGGTCTGAGGTTCAAGTTGCTATATTTAAACTACAGTAAAACCTTGTTATAGTGCCACCATTTGTTCCACTAAAATTTGGCATTATAAAGGATGAAGAAAACCTTAATTGAAATTATTGAGAAAATTGGAAAAGTGGGCTTTCAAAACCTATGGCGTTAAGTCAGGTGGTGAATGAAGCAGGTGGGGGATTTAAAAAGAGATATTACTGTACACAAAAATGTCTCCAGTTGTCGCATAATATTGAGTGTGCCAAAATGAAATCATTTTACAATTTACATGATTGATACAAGGAAAATAAGGCTATCAAAATCTTTCTAACTCATCAATCCCTCTGGCCATATTTAAATTAGCCCCAAGTCAATAAATAGTATAGTCTAGTCTGCTGTTCATTTCCAGGACTGAGCAAGTTAGAATTACACATCAAATTATTATAAAATTTTAAATTCGATCATTTCTCCTCAATTTTGACAGTGGAATTTCCCCTTCTTTGAAATGGTTAAGACCAAATGACACTTAAGGGGTTGTTGAGGTAACTAAAGAAATTATTGATCTAAAGTTCTGAAAAACCTGGATGGATGTATGTAGAGATATTTTTTCAACTTTTCATTTGTTTGTTTGTGTGTTGTTTCACGTCCTACCAAGAGTTTTCAACTGATATAGAGATGTCACCAGCTGATGTGAAGTGAAACAAATTTTGACCTGAGCTATGGACTAACCCCAATGCACTGTTGGATCTTTTAAATGCCTACCGTGACACAGGACCTTGGTTTGAAGTTTTATTCTTAAGACTTGTGACTTTCACTTCTTTATGCTGAGCAAATGGAGAGGAACAGTAACTATTGTCAGATTCACATAAGATGGCAGGGCGGAGTAACCTTTTGATTATCATACGGATGATTCTACTAACTTTTCGGTTATGACAAACTGCACAGGAAAAATGTTTAATTTCTCAATGGATACTCTTTTATGTATCATGACAAATAGGAACTTTTTACTCTAGTCAGTGTAATTTTGAAGTTGTTAAGCTTTATTATCTAAAATTTAAACTTGTTCAGGCCAAGAAAAGGTTCATAAGACTCCAACCCACCAGGTTATATGGATTTTACTATACCATTATCTTTTTTAACCCTTTCAACACTACAGATCATAATAGACTGGTCTTAGACAATACAAACAAACATAACATTTAGATAAATAGGGGTGACAGGGGTAAAGAATTGACAAAGCAAAGTCGCTCTTGCCATATCATTCACAATGGTGTCCATGATACAGCAATTAGGTAATCTTACAGAATAATAAAAGTTAAGAATTGTTTTTAATAGAAAACTATTTTGCACACATTTTGTGATATACTTTTCTCTTTTGTGTTTCAAATGTGTGTGTCAATGTTATATAAGTTTTCCATTATTAATAAAAAAGTATAATGGTTGTTTTATATGTCTATATGATTATTGCCATATTCATAAAGGCACTGCACACTAAACTGTGTTATCAATTACTAACAAATTAACACTTTAATATGCTTTTGATGAAAATACAAATCTTGTGATTCTTGTTGTCATTTTGCAAAGTTTGGTTTAATTAAGTTCACTGGTAAAAAAGGTTTTAAAGGAGCTAATAAGTAAATACTTTTATATAACTGACAAAAAGGCATTTTTGATGGTGAAAAAAATGCTACAAAATACTTCCAAACTCTCACTATAGATATTATAAACATAATACCAAAGTTATAATGCTCAAGACGATATGATGTACATTATTTCAATATTTTCAGAGTTGCTGCCCTTACCTATCCTTCTCCATGACTTTCCCATGAAGTTTGATGCTACTCTCACATCTTTATCATTCACAGGTCTCTCTGATCCTGAAAATTGATATGAATATGAAAAATAACTTTTCAACATGTAAAAATTACAACAAATTAGCATTCAAAAGACCAAAGTAAAATATAGGTTAAACCAGAATAAAAACATGTTATAATTGCCAATTATATCAAATCTTTAAACTGGGTAGGTAACCTCACAATCTAATTAAAAATGTTTTGCTCATTGCTCCTGCTTCTGATATGTTGTGAAGAGGATCTAAAGGGGTCACATGTGAATGACCTCTCATAAGTCAGTAATGTTCATTCAATGAAAATGTGACTTAAAGGATTTTAAATATTTATCAGATGGATTTTAATTAGATCATTGGCAAGTTCACATGTCCGTTAAAGTTGGAACTATCCTAAATTCAATAAAATATCAGGGATGTCTAATATAAATCCAATATCTAAGTGCTATTCAGATCTAAACAGGTTAATGGTGTTTTTCACAGAACTTCATAGAATTTGAATAATTATTAATCTTTTCTAACATACAAAGAAATATCATTTAACATGTTTAAAAAATACATCCCAAAATTTTGGGCCAGGTGAGCTAAAAATGTACTGAAGCCAGAAATTTCAAAACAATAACTTTTAATAGATTGTTACGTCATTTCATCTGTGTTCCTCCCAATTTTCATTTTCACGCACTGGGGAAGTGATGTCATGACGACAGAAAAAATAAGATTATAAACAATTTAAATCAAACAAAACATATGGATATAATCATATTGATATAAAATTGCTCACTCCTAAGAATTAATACATAAATTTTGTCCAATTCACTCTTTGTTGAGCCTAAAGAAATTCATTAAATGTAACCGTCCAGGATCCGTTACAGTAAAGTTTAGGGAAATGGCCCTGCACTTCAATCGGGGAAACTCTAAAACAAGGTCTTTTAGATTTTTGTTCCCAATTGTTTATTTGCATATTTTTAAGGATCTTGAGGTAACCTGTTACTATATAGAATACAATATTTTTGTGCCATAAAATAAGGGAGATTTTCAAAGAAAAAAAATCATCTGGGAACTGTTACAGTACCAGTATGGTCTTCTGGTTAAAACCCAGGTTTTGGAACTTTTACACTTGCAATAGACTAAGTCAACCTTACTTTTGTATTATAAATACCAAACTGGACCTAACCTTACTGTCCAAAATATAAATGAATACAAGAATCGTTATGCCTGTGTATTGCTTTAATTTTTTTGTTGAACAGAGCAAGTGCCCCAATAAAGTTTAAAAACACACACACACACACTAAAACATCACAGACTTGTTCTATTAACCCTTTCAATACTGCAACATCACAGCTGTATAATGACATAATACAATGTAGCAGTTTACATTTTCTGCGGTCTGCTCACTGTAGCATATTTTCATCATGATGTTATTTTGCTGTGCAGTCTGACTTTTAATTTGTGGGTGTGGAATGAATAAATTTGCGAGAGAAATTTTAAGAATATGATCTCATTTTAATAATGAACAAATAAAACTTTTGAATGAAAAACTTGAATAAATCGATACATTCTAAATATATGTATAGATTTTATTGTATGCAAAATTTTCCTTTGCGTTTCATATAAAAAATTGCATGCATACTTATCATGAAAAAGGAGATGAAAATATGCTAACTCACTCGTGACTTGATAAAATATCCAAATTGTAAGTTGGACCAACATTTCAGCGGTAAATGTAATAAATTTAACGTTTTGATTTAAATCATTTGTTGACACGTTCCGTGAAAGAGGTTTTTACATTGAAATTGGCCGTAAAATCATCGTTACCACTAACATCTTATTCAGAATCAATATCTATCTCGGATTCTGTTTCCGTAGAAATAGGGTTTACATGCTGTTCACTTGCAGAATCATCATTCAAATCAGATACTAAAACGTCAGTTTTACAGTCGGAATCAATGTTGGAAAATATCTGAACCATCTTGGGGGAATCTTGGATGCATAAGTGGCAGTCATTTTTCAACGACTTTCGGTCAACAATTTCCAAATAATAGTCTTTTATATTTGTCATAACTTGCTTATTTTCGCTGGCATCCATTACATGTACATGTGATAATACAGACTGAAGTCTCATCTAACTCTCGTTATAATTGTGATTTACAGTCAGGGAGCTGATCTTTATATAGAGGTTCATTTGTATACAAATGGTACAACTGGGGACAATAAAACTGTCTTTGTGACCAGGGGGTCTTTATACACAAGTGGGTTTTACTGTACATTATTGTTGCATGTATATGTTTTACTTACTTCCCTATATAATTCATTCATTAAATTTGTGTAGCAGACTATTGAAAGTATGATTATGAGTTTGTATTATTAAATATTCTTCATCTAAAGTATGATTACGAGTCTATATTGTTAATATTCTTCATCCGATGGTTTCAGGAAGACGCTTACAGTTTTTTCTTGGGCAAAGGTCAAGGTGACAGACTAACTCTGAAGGGAAAAGTCGTGTAGGCAAGGTACGGCTACAGCAAAAAAAAAAAAAAACCCAAAAAGCAAATAAACAATAAATGCCGACCCTGCACAAAACAAGCTTTTAAGACACTTACTAGTAATTAAATCTTGATCTGCTGTTGCTGCTGCTGCTGCTGCTGCTGCTGCTGCTGCTGCTGCTGGTTGTGATTCTCGACGTGTGGGTGAATCGTCATCTGAGGAACTACTTTCATATCGCTTTTGTCGACTTTTACTTGGTTTACTTTTCTGTGATTGGTCAATAACCATTACATTATTATTTCCTATCTGTACATTTTGAGCACTTTGGATATTTATTCTTGCACCTTTACCACCAAAGAGTCCACCACTGTTGATTGTAATGCTTCCATCTTTTTCTTCAGGGTTGGATCCTTTAAAAATTATGAAGTTCATTATGATAAATCCCAAATTTTATTTATTAGGCTAAATGAAATCAATTGTATCCTGAACTCATTCAACCTCTTGTCTTTGAAATGTTGACTAAATGATTGTTTTTATCAGTATGATAAAACAAAGAGATCCCAGAGGGATCTTTGCACCCACCATAAATTTTCTATGTCTGATCTATGACAGACTGTTCTTTTCTCTTCTTTTCTCTTATTTTGTGTCTCAACATTGAATTTGAACTTAAATCCATATTTCTGTGAGATACTTTTTTCACAAGATTATAGCGAAACTGAACTTGAGAGGAACATATTACATTTTAAGAGAGAATGGAATTCAACATGGCCGACAGGTGTTCATCTTATGATCTCTCTGAAAATGATCATGATCTAGACCTCAGGGGAAACCTCCATAATCAATTTCAAAAAGATTCCTTCAGTACATTCTGAGAAATACATACTTCCATTGTCAAAATCCAAGATGGCCACCTGTCAGCCATGGTGAAATCCAATCTCTCTGAAAATGTCATATGCACAACTAAACCTCACAGGGAACATTCATGTCAAATTTCAAGGAGATCCCTTCAGTCCTTGCTGAGGAGTAGTGGTAACAAACATCCTTTGGTCAAAATCCAAGATGGCTGTCTGTCAGCCATGTTGGATTCCGATCTCTTTGAAAATGTAATATGCACAACTACACCTCAAGGGGAACCTTCATGTCAAATCCAAGGAGATCCCACCAGTCATTTCTGAGAAATAGTGGTAACAAGAATTGTTCAGGACGGACGGACGGACAACGGATCCAGGGCCATATGAATCTTTGCACCCACCATAAAAACCATCCAATTACCAATATTTCAGAAAGAAAATAAATTCTTTCTGCTCCTTCTGAGTTTAACATGCCGTTAGGTAGTTAGTCAAATGAATAGAGGATACTTGCAAATTTATGATTAATATTTTTATGCTATGCCCTTGGTGGATTTAGGGGAAGGGTTTGCGGGGATTGCAACCCCGTTTGAAAAATTCAAAACAGCCCCAGACCCCTTGCCTCTGAAGGCACTCACATTTTGCAATGAAAAAAATTCTCAACCCACCCCCTCTTCAAAAAAACCCTGAATCCACCCATCAATGAACTCATGTTGAATATGTATTCAAAATGCATTGTTTTCCAATGTGACCTTCTTTAAGCCCCATATGATGACAGAAAATTCTTGATTAATTAGATTTTGTACCTGAAAATCAAACTTTGTTACCTTGTTCAACTGTGAATCGGCGACTTCCTTTAGTTGCCAAATTGACCTGCTTCATTGCTTGCTCAACCTATCAAAATTCAGAGTATAATAATTTACATAAACACAAGTACAGATTTTGCCATTTTTAATAGCATATACATGTATACCCAGAATACCCAGTACTTGATTTCGTTGTCATATTGTGTATCGTTACTTGTACATTGTAATCATTACATTTAACATATGTTTAACCTTTCAACCCTACAGACCATAATAGACTGGTCGACACAATAGAAAAGAACATACCATTTAGATATTAAGGGATGAAAGGGTTAAGACATGCACTAAGCCATTAAAGTATGAATAAGACATGCACTAAGCCATTAAAGTATGAATAAGACATGCACTAAGACCATTAAAGTATGAATAAGACATGCACTATTTAGCCCATTAAAGTATGAAAGGTGTTTATAAGACATGCACTAAGCCATTAAAGTATGAATAAGACATGCACTAAGCCATTAAAGTATGAATAAGACATGCACTAAGCCATTAAAGTATGAATAAGACATGCACTAAGCCATTAAAGTATGAATAAGACATGCACTAAGCCATTAAAGTATGAATAAGACATGCACTAAGCCATTAAAGTATGAATAAGACATGCACTAAGCCATTAAAGTATGAATAAGACATGCACTAAGCCATTAAAGTATGAATAAGACATAGCCTGTAGTACAATCAGTACATGTACGATGTAGAGCTGGTATCACATATAACAATTCATGATACTGAAAACCTGACAACAATATCGTGAAAATATTCAAGAATAGTGACTTCACCAAGTCCAATAGAAAAGAAAGTTTTTATACAAATGTGTTTATTTTGAACTTGAGCTTCCTAAACCATCACAGATCGTATACATTGTTGTGAAACTCCTCCAATATATATTTTTTTAACATTTATTATGTGTCTGTCTTACTGAGGGGATATTATGCATGAAGTGAACAACAAACAAACAGTGCTTAATACGCTTAATAGGCTTAGTTAGCAAGTCGAGAACACAACTGAATTTAATTTTGTGGAATATTGCAATATTATCTCAATCACAATAACAGCCCTAGTAAGTACATGTACAATGCTATCATGGTTATAGCACTTCATAGCATTGGTTACCAACTATAACAGCCACATAAAGGGCAGTTTATCTCTGCCACATGAAGGGCAGTTTATCTCTGCCACATGAAGGGCAGTTTATCTCTGCCACATGAAGGGCAGTTTATCTTTGCCACCATAGGGCAGTTTACAATCCCATTTTATTTTCACCATTTTGTCCTTAGATGAGAGGGTCTATTTATATGTAGAAGGAAGCAAATTTTTCAAGCCAAGTATTTGAAGCATGAACATACATTTTGTATTTGCCATCCCTGAAAGTATGGTGATTGAGGGCGAATTTAAGACGGGGTGAATATGTTTTCTGTTGCAAAAGGGCAAAAATAACCAGGGGCAAAATATTCTTGGTATACAGTATATACATAATTTAATATGCTATTACATATATATTAGAAAGGACTCTAAGAAAAATTATATAATTAATAAAGTGGAAACTTGAAACTAAAATCGGATGCAGTAAGTATCAACAATCAAGCATTTCTTATACATTAGATTTTTATTTGCATCAGTTTTAGGCAAGAACAGTGAAAATACCTGTTTCATGGCATCGGCCACAATCCTTTCTTTTTGTTTCTTCATTTTCTTCAAATCTTCGCTTGACTGTGACATCTTGTTGTTGATTTAATAATAAATCTTAATACAATATTCTTCTTTGATGTTTTTCTTTTCTGCAATGGAAATGTATTTTAAAAGTTGTATATTCAGAGTTCTCCCTTCATCACGTTTTCTGTGTCTCTGACACATAAAAAATATTTTTTGAATGCATAAAATGAATAAAGTTGAGGATGCACTATAACCCTGTAGTGTATAACCAAATTTATTTTGAATCTGAGACTGAAAAAGGATGTCTTTTTTTCTTAATTGGGACATACATGTATCAAGTCTCTGTTACTCAATGGGACTCACAGATTTTTCTTGTGGGTCTAATGTAAGGACTCACTAAAATTCAACATAAGGGAAAATCCTGATATTATGGTAATTATGTATTTTTTTCTTGTTCTGCAATGCATATCAAATATGAAAACCTTGGAAGGTGAAAAAGGGAGAAAATGGTGTTTCTATAAGCTTTAAATAGGATAAGATGATCAACATTGCAGCCAAACTTTAAACAAGGAGGAAATTCTTGTTTTGAAGGAGAGTCTATATCCCTGGTGTGTGTGTGTGTGTGTGTGTGTGTGTGTGTGTGTGTGTGTGTGTATGTATTAAATTCCATTGTCACATGTTTCTAAATATAGACACACCTAAAGCTTATGTGTGTGTGTGTGTGTGTGTGTATGTATTAAATTCCATTGTCACATGTTTCTAAATATAGACACACCTAAAGCTTATATGTTATAACTAATTCTTTTATCTGTAAATCTCATTGAATCTGCATGTATGTATTAGCTATCCCATGAGTACATCATTCCCTGTATTAACGTGATATGAGCTGTCGTAGGTGAAAAATTTTACATGCCCATTTTATGTAATATTTTATCTCATATATCCCAAAGAGACCATCTGGTGGTTAGGATAACAAATGCATGAGTATAATTGCAACAATCTTGTCAAACATAACCTGTAATATCACTATCAGGGTTTTTTGTCTACCATTACTCAGAACATTACAAATGAACTTTCGGTAATTTTTACGAAGATTACTTAGTGTCCAATAAGCACATCCTATTAGTAGTAAATATGTATTCTATTCTTATTACCCTTTGCATTTATTTTCATACATCATCATTTCAGACCAAAATCAGGCAAAGTCGGTCTTTTCCCTCGCTTTAAAACATTTGTTTCTGAAATTGTCCATGTGACGGGTATATCAGGTGACCTTGACCCATCTTATTCTTGACATTATCATTCTTGACACATATAAACTGCCCAACTTTACCAGACATTACGGCACAATTATAAAACATGAATTATGCATAGTTTTCAGAGTTATTTTGTTTGATTTTGGCATTGTCAGCAGTCATTTCAGGGTAACATTAATGATTGGAAATTTTCTTTAACTGACCTGATATTTTTATTGGTGTATTCATCTAATTTGCTTAAGGTATTTAAAATAGTGTTGAAAAACACATATTTTACAGAATGCATGTACTTTCCAATAAAAATTACATCCTGTATTTTACAAGTAAATATAAAAACATAAAAATCAGCCAACTTAAACATACAGCATTTGTGTCCAGGGCCGAGATTGCTGAAAGACCAAGCGCATATAGGACCGAGATCCCCCTGACCTGATTACGAAGCACATTTGATATGGCAAAAGAGTTTATCTGAAACATCACTGCATACAGAAATACAGCCAGATTTTTTAAGGTACTGGAAAACTTAAATTCTAATAAAACAAATATCTTCAAGAGGAAGATCTTTTACTTTGTTTCATGTGTTGGATATAATATGTCATGGGACAAAAATCATAAATGTAACAGCTTATATCACTTTAAGTGCAACTGACCTATTGGCACTTGCATGACACAGCACCTTTTGGCAACTTTTTCCATAATGATATCACAATTTAATGACCCGTCAAACATTTCTGTGATTATGATGTCACAATCGTATGAAGTCAAAAAAAGCACATGGAGAGCCATGTGTCAGATATTTGGCATTAGGTCAATTCCACAACATGTGCCAAAAAGAGTTCATGAGACTCCACCCCACCAAGTTATATGAATTTCATTATATCATAAACATAATACCAAAGTTATAATGCTCAAGACGATGATTTCTGTCAATTAGACTTCATCATTTGAACTTTAATTTAAAGTGTATATGTTTTTTCTAAAGAGAAAGTGGTATCATACAAGGTCAAATAATTAATCTAAAAGTATTTCCGAAATCCGTCTAAGAGTAAATGACTATCTTAGCTTTAGAAAACTTTGGAATTTAAATGGTGTTATCAGTGACAAATGTGACTTTAGAATAAGAATAATAGACCTATCTACACTTTCGTTAAAACAGCAATATGGTGTGACGGGTCAAAAGTCAAAATGGAAAACCCAGTATTTTGTTTACATTAAAAATAATGACAGCGGTTGAGGTTTGAACAGTTCGGCGAAGTTTTTATAAAAAGGTTCCTTGCAATCAATCTTTGACTTTAAAATAGTTTTTTATAAATGAAAGCAGATGCTTTACATGAGTTCCGAAATGCATAATCTTTTTCCAAAGTCCGATGAGATTTAGGCTATTCAATGTTTGTTCACATTTGTATTTCATCCATTGCTGCCATTGTTTAGTTATAGTAATTTTGGAGTCATCTTAAAAATCAATGTTAAAACACAAAGCAACATGAAAAAATATTTATTTTGGTAGGGATTAAGCTAGTAGCCAGTTATTACATGATTTCGGTCATATAGAACACGGTTTTGTGAAATTGTTTTTGGATAAATTATCAGCTTTTGGACATTTTTCTCAAACAGAAGGAAAAACTGTAGGCCTGCATACTAAAGACGAGATCACATCATAGCCGGCTACTGGTCCTACTCGGTTACTGGTAATCAATCGACCAATACTCATCACGAACAGACTGAAAATTATGATATATCATTGTACATGTACATGCACATTCATGAATGAAATTGCTGTGTTTAAGAAAATATAAATAGCTTTAATTTTTCCGCGTACAAGTTTTACCCACCACCATCAAGTATTGCCCTTTATGTACAAAATACAGATCTATGAAGTCTGAGTCCTCTAACATTGAGTAAATTCCGAATAACATCACTCTTATATCATCCATATCATGCAGTTTAAATTTATGATGACATTACAATTCATTGTTGGAGGATGAAACTGCATAAAAGATCTACTGAACTTCTCTGAGGAAAACCACATGCCCTAATTAAATATATTTATGTTCATTTCCTTTGCCTTCGCCATACATGTATTTGTTTAAAAATAATGTGAAGAGCATGCCCTTCCTCGTCAGTAAACTAATATCAAGGTATATACTGTCGAATTAGATAATTTCGCTGTGGTTTAAATTTCATTTATTTCCTTGTTTTCACTTTAAGAATGAAATCAACAGTACCTAGTCATAGGTTCCTTTATTTAAAACATGTTTTCATATTTCAACGAAATTCAAAATATGCATGGCCTCATCCCCTTAAAACAAATTTAACTTGATAATAAGATCTATACTAGAAGGGCAACAAGAAGAAATCAGTGGCCGTGAAAGAAATAAAATGCATACATAATATAGGCCTACATTACACATAGATCTAACACAGCATGTATGCAGTCACTAGATTTTCTACCTATAATAAATAGCCCTTTATATATACGATATCAAATGTCATCAAATTTAGTGAATACTAAACTCAAATCTTAAATATTTTTATTTTATTTAATTAATTTAGTAAAACTACCTATTGTATATAAAGAGTTATCATGTACTTTTATGTATTCATTATTTTCTCTTTAGAGAACAGGTGCTAGATCCAAAATAAAAACGCTTTACTTTCTATAAACTTATCAGCATAAATACCATGATTTGCGCGAGCTCGTAAGGAGTTTACTTGATTATGCACTCGTAAAAAATTTTTTTTACGCCAAGTCATTACTTATTCATAACAACTATCTAAATCACTTGAAGATGCGACTATTTTTTAGGTTTTTGCCAGTGTTTACTCCGAACCAGAAATCAAAAGTTTTCTGTTTTCACTCTGAAATTACCTTTACAACAATGCATTTGACTATTCAGTTTCAATAAATTAGAGCGTCTGACTCACATTGATTACTGTCTAAAAAGCACATTGTGTGCTGTCACATTTGTACAACTTTCAATTTGAAACTTTCCAAACAGAACAAGGTGTTTTCTTTAAATCAGTGTCGATTTCAACAGAACAATATGCCTCATCATCGGACACTAGCTTGAGTTTGACATATCTTGGTTAAAGGAATACTCGTGCCGAGTCGTGGCTACTGCTCAAAGAGGAGACAGAGTCAGAGGCGCTTGTTTTTTTTAATTCTGTCGAAATGGAGACTATTTATACGTCGTATCAGCCGTTAAATATAAAAAAAAAAAAAATAGAAAATTAAGTTTGCCATAATATTAAAACAACAATATGAAAAATGTGGGCTCATAAACACTCCTGGTCTGAACAAAAAACAAAAACGGGAATAAATATTTTTTATAACAGTTTGAATATAATAAAGTCAATTCCGTTTAAAACAAATGTGTTTTCTTTCATTTCATCATGCGGAAAAATGTTCTTAACATACACACACACACATTAAAAATGCCTGGCTAGCAGGTAAAACTACTGATTCACATGAAAAATGATTTTCTTATTGTTCTAGAGCACTGCATGTTGAATTGACTGTGTCTATATGATCAGGATTCCACCAAGTCTGCGTAATAACTGTGGTTTATCAATTAACCTTATAAAAATTTTCGGACTGACAATATTCGGTTCTGACCTGTGTGGAACCCAACCACACAGGTCCGAATGACCTCTGGGAGCCAAAAGAATTTGGCGTACACTGTTACCTGATATCTTTGTCGAACTACACTTTAACTTCCATTTCATTTACTCTTTAATCGCCTACTTCTATTCACTGTCCCTTTCTTACTTCGTTGATTTTTCATCTCTTCCTGTTGAGAAATCCCGATCCCGAATAATTTATGTACTTTCGATTTGACAATGTTTAAGATTAAAATCTTTTAAAACGACTGATGTGAATATTTGAGAGCTAAATCAGGACAATGATGATCGGTTTCCAGATATATTCCGTTTAAAATAGCAGTCGCTTTTGGGAAGGTATAATGACCTGAGGGGTATAAAGACGTGAATTGACCTGGGGACAATGTGTATGTATGTTGGTAGGTACGTATATATATGTATATCATTGTGTCGGTTTCTTGACAATCATATCATTCATAAAAAAATTAAATGACGTTATAAATATTGATTATTTTCACTTAATTGATGGATAGTATAATAAATTTTCAATTTGTTAAAGAATTTTTATTCTAATTAACATATATTTGGAAACGAATTTCACCTCTTTTTCGGGATCGATATTACATTTTGTCTTTAGTATCTCTGTGTGACGTCAAAATTCGGAAATTTTCGGAATTGACTCTGATTCCTGAAATATTGGAAATTTTCGATGTTTTCGTGCCAAAGCACATTTTGAAATATGTCCGAAAGGTAAATGGAATTAATTTAACATTTTTCATCTCAGTCCATTAGTATTTAATCCTAAACTATGGAAGAACAGTTCCATACGGTCAATTGTTTACATAATCCCCATGACCACATAGGCCCATTGCATTGGCATTACTTTGCCATTAGGCTAACATTAGCCTAGGCCTAGACCGAAATTCTGTCCCGATTTTAAGTTACTTTTTATTCCTGTCCTGGATCAACTATCACTATGGAAACTCCCGAAATAGATGTGCATTTAGAGATTTTTGTAGGTCAGTTTGGGGTCCAAACTCCAATGCAAAAAAAATCAAATGCGTGCCTTTTATGTCCCCCAAAATATAAAAAAGTCACATTTCAAACAAAACATAACAATGAATTAAGTTTTTTCTGTTTTAGTTAAAACATTTTTCCCCAATTTTGGGACCATTGACCCATAATTTAGGATGTACATATTGGAACATTCTATGGCAGAAAAATAAAAAAATAAAAAGTCAAAGAGTACTTTGTACCATATCCCAACTCATCAACCCCAGAAAGCAATGAACTCCTCTGTAAATCAATGACTTAGACCAGTCCAAATTTGTCTGTATAGTGAATGAGTTAATCAGTAAGATATGTTCAATTTTAGTGGATCTGTTCATGCAGAGAGTACAATAAGTCATGATACTGGAATAACGGAAGATACAAACCAAACATACGGTTCACATGGAACCTCATTGGTGCCGCTGGGTTTGGTGCCAGCTTACCAACATTTGAAAGAATCCAAGGGATACAAAGCGGTTCAACCTCGGGTATGACTTTTTTGGCTTGATTTTCTTCACAATCTATTACCATACCTAATTATTTAGAATTCATTCTTTCAACTCCATAGACTATAATCAACTGGTCCAATACAATAGGAAAGGGCATACCATTCAGCTACCTGGGGTTAGAAGGTTAAGATTAAAAAGAAAATCATCTCCAAATAATAAATAAGAGTTAGTGCATGGAAATAGTTGATCTTGTGTAAAATTCCTATAAAAACCAATTAACTTTGCAATGGAGAAACTTTCATTTTCTTTGGAAGTTTACTTAGAATAGGAAGTTTTTTTTTATTGATTTATACAGATTATATGTTTACAACCTTAAACTAATTTCATTTTTAGAAATATCATGTAATTTATTTTTTTGTATTTTTCGTGGGATAACTCAATCCATTCACATATTTTTAGATTTATCACATATCACACCCATGCTTATTATTCTATCATAAATAATAATGACTTAAGTCTGTGTTCCACTCAGAAGGTTTGATATTTTCTTGTAACAATGAAATTGATCAATATATTTTAGTTGTAGATGCAGATTTACCACAGGTGTTGATTTCATAATTGTCTGGACTAATCAGATTTGCTTATGGATATAAAAATTAAATGATTCAGTGTCCAAGGTTAATTTATTCATCACTGTAAAAATTAGCAAATTAAAAATGCAGTCTCAAGCATATCTGAATTTCTGTCATAATTTGCTATCTTTCCCAAGTGAATAGTCTTGCTTTATAATTATCTTGTAATACTTCGAGTACTTGTGGACAGGACCCCCTTACCCTTGACCCCCTTGTTTTTCAAGTCTATATTCTTTATTATTTTCTTCTAAACATTATAATTTTTAGATATATCAGGAATATGTTCGAACAATGGACTCCATTCAAA
>BROG01001999.1:0-19198 GCA_030159075.1 Atrina japonica | reverse complement strand
GCAAGATTATGATAAGGAACCCTTTGGAAAGTAACACGTACATGCCATCCGACTACTTACTAAGTTACTAAGTCATTTTGATACAAACTATCAAATTACTTATATGATAAAAATATTTTTAGCAATAAATCATAGCCAGATAAGCACTTTCAAGCCAGACCAAGGTATTCCCGATTATGGTTTCACTAGAATTGGACCTTTTTTAATTTGCATTCATAAATAATTTGATAATTAATTTGTGTCAGAATGGTTCATTAGTTAGTAATATGTGGTAGTATGTGATAGCCTACACATAGAATACAACAAGATGTGTTTCTTAAACACAAACGCCCCAGTGCCAAGAAATTCCAATCCTGGCAAAATATTGCAATGTCCTTAATACATGTCGACCCCACCCCACCTCCAGGGATTTGAGATATAAGTGAAGTGTGAGCATTCCTTAGATGACAAATAGTCTACGTTTTGTTACTGTATCACAGTCCAAACTTGACATATTGCATATTGTATGTAATCGGGGTGAAATAACGGACGAACAAAAAACAAGACGATGGACGGAGGATCCAAATACAAGATGCCCCCAGCGTACTTTCCAGGCGGGGCATAAAACACAGAATTCACACAGAAATAAACTTTCTATTGTAAATAATTTGATAATCCGTGTATATTAAGTAGTGATATATGGTAGTATGTGGTATTATGGGGAAATTTTACACACCCATTGATAGAAGTGAAATATTGTCGTGTATGGCGCAAAACAATATCCAAAATTCAGGTATTTGAGCAGTGTCCAGATAAATATAAATGGAGTGAGAAAGTATTTGTAATATATCTTCAACCCCATTGTATTCAATTACAGGGGCGATTAAATTAATTTTCAGAGATTTTGTTTGGGGGTTGGATGGGGTGGGGGTGACAAGACCCTGTATACTTGATTTAATCGATGATTAGATTTCCATATCTCTAGCTGCTAATAAATCATATACATTTTGATACAATGCATATTACGTTTACAAATAAATGTTCATGTTTCATACATTTTGAGAAACTTCGATACAATAATGAAAGACAAACACTTAAGAAAAAAACCGAAATAAAACAAAGTGAAGTTAAAAGCAATGAAATTCAAAATATAGGCATACAGAAAAAGTTAGAAGAAAGGAAGAGTATATAATTGTTTTCGCCGAGCAGAGGCAAGAGCAAAAATTTGGTATTTCATATTTATTAATTTGCCAACTTTGTATTTAAAAATTTGGAGGTTTTAAGCATTTTCTTGTCAAATGCTGGGCTCCTGAATTAAATCTTACTGTATATACAGACATATCTATATTTTATAGCAAGCCTGAAAATAGAGATTGAAATATAGCAAGTGTAGCGAGTCTAAAGCATTTCAGAAGAAAATATGACGAGCGAAGCGAGCCAGAAATTTATAAGCATTATTTAAATTTCACCAGAACTCGGGCACTAGTTAAGGTCAGATTATTAATTGTCCTGCTAGTAGAGAACAGATTATTTATTTTCAATACTTTCAAGACCAGAATATTTATTTTCAAAATATACCACCCCGGAATCAAATGGTCGTCCCCTTAATCACTTGTGACTGCATTCATGTTGTGCATTTTGGATTTACTGGGTTGGTGTAAAGTCCTGTGCTTTTTTTATTTTATTTTTTTTTTTCAAATATGGCGAAAGAGTTTATCTGAAAGGTCATTACTAAAATTACGCAGAAAAGAAGATCTTTAACAACTTTCACGTGTTTGATAACGTATTTGAACACACAATTTATTACATTATCTTCTTATGTCATGGGACAAAAACCATCAATTGAAATTAGAAACTAATATTCAATACAAAAATAATGATATATTTCTGTAGATCTAATGCTAATCCTGGACATTTACTCACACCCGATTGAATAGTCACGTGTCTTTGTAAGTAAAGTAATTTCCCGACACCAAGGGGATTAGAAGATGTAGGTACAGTCATCACAAATTCTGATAGTCAGCTTTACGGGGTATGTACACAAAAGCAGATTATACCTAGCTAGGGACATAGGTTGTTAGTATTTCCATATAGCGCTGATTAAAAAAGAAATAGTCACTTATTCAATCAAACAATGATACATAATTATCTGTGCAATCAATCTATTATTTCTCAGTGTAAAAAAAGAATTACAGAGCGCGTTTTTCCTGGCTTGTTGAATATTCAGAAACGGTGTAACCTACGTCATAGCCTGGGATCCTGGCTCAGTGGCGCTAACGCTGTCCGTATAGCTAGGTGGAATACAATCACTTCGATTACCTATTCCGCCGTACTGAATCGTGGGATAGCATCAAATCATAACACACACGGTGCCCCAATACTCAACCGATGTGATAAGAGAAATTACAGCGGATTAAGATTGGCCCAGAAACCCCTACCTACGGATTTCAACATAACAGCTTAATTTTGAACTTTAAAAATTGATTTATTCAAATGCGTGGTCCATTTGAAAATATATTGTAGGTTTTCGAATCAGAAAGATGATCTCTTTCAAATGTTTAGGGTAAACCATCCCTTTAATTGTTAAAAAGAAGATGATCGCCTAGCAACCATTTAGTGATCTAACCCTGCTAAATGTACAGAGTGCAAATAGACCTCAATAAGACGGTATATTTCCAATTTCATAAAGATCCCTTCTGCACTTTCTTATAAAAAGCGATCATTTTTTTAAATGTCAAATATCATGACGGACGCCTGACAGTCATTTTTTTTATCCGTCGCGCATAAAAATGTACACAGCACAATAAGATCCCAAAATTCATAAACACCACTTCCTTATTTGTTGAGAAATATCCTTAATAAACTTTAACTGTCAAAATCCAAGATGGCCGCGTGGCAGCCATTTTGTAATCCGACCCGCCTGAAAATGTTAAGTACACAACAAAACCTCAAGGAGGACCTATATACATGTATCTTTTACATAAAGATATATTCCCTTCTGTACTTTGGGGGAAATAGCGATTAGGCACAAAATTCAAGATGACCACCATTTTGTGATAAAACCCCAATCCCAATGAAAATAAACAGTGCACAACTAGACCATCAGGATAACCTATATGTCCACCTATAACTTCATAAATAAATAGTGATAGCAAACATTAATTGTCCAAATCAAAGGTGGCTGTCGGGCACCATTTTGTGATCTGACTCACCAGAATTTGTACAGTGCACAGCAAGACCATAAGCAGAAAGTATATGCCATATTCCACAAAAATACCTTCAGAACATTCGGAGAAATAGCAATAACAAACTTTAAATCTTAAAATTCAAGATGCTCGGCTGGTAGCCATCTTGTGATTCCAGACGCCTGGAAATGTATAGTGCACAACTAGACCTCATGGAGGACATATATTTCAAATAGAGATAAAGATCCATTTAACACTTTCGGAGAAAATGGCGCTCAGAAACTTTAATTGTTAAAATCCAACAGGGTCTCCTGGCAGACATTTTTGTTTAAAAATGTACTTTACACAACTTGACCTCACAGGGAAACTGTGTGCTAAAGTTTATTAAATATCCTACTACTTTCTAAGAAATACCAATAACAACCTTGGCCTCTTCAAAAATATTAAGGATGCACAAGTTATCTTAGTAATTCACTTCCCTGTTTTATCATATATAGTAACAAAGAAAAAAGTTATTTTCATTGCGTTGCCAAGGTAACCGCTTCCCATCGAAATCAGGGATTGCAATTTATTTAATGCTATTATGTCCAATATTCGAATAACAGCATTCCGTGAAAAATCGATACAATAAAACGGATGGTAACATCCCCTTGTATGAAAAATATTTGGGGCAAACACTTTCTTCCAAGTTATACTTGAAATAATTCAAATACCAGAAATATATATATATATAAATATCCTAATATATATATATTATAGTGACTTTTTGTGAACGTGATCAAAGTTACAACTGTAATATAATCCAACGTCAAGGTCACTAGGGCTAAATAAGCCTAAAGGTGAAGTGGCAAATAACCCTATTTAGCAAAAGTTATATGGGAAATAATCAAATAATAACTAATAACTCAAGTAAACATCAATGGATTTAGCGGTGAACCCAGAGCAACATAGCACTTGTCTTCTTCTTACGCCATGGTGTCGATCGCCAAATCACCCGACAACCTTCCAATAAATCAGCGATATTGCCTGGCGACTCAATATTCCATTTTTGAAACCCATTTCCAAATTGTTTATTCCTTAATCTGTTAATTGCGTCAATTACCCGTGTAGTCAAACGACTGAAAGGTAATTTGGAATGTCGGAAAATCCGCTGAATGTCCGCTGTTTTGAAATGGCCAAAAAAATAAATGTATACTTAAGATGCTTGCAAAAGATAAGTACATTTATTCCAAATCTGTCGAAAATTGACCTAGAATCCAGGTCGCGGGTATAATTTTTACGGCCACAGGTGTCCATGGATAAAAAACGTGTTTTTTGTGCCTGGTGCGCGAGGGCTAATGGATCTTGACCAGTTTAATGGTTTTACGTAAAATATTGTCACCAGGGGTAGTTATCTCCCACGCCGGTAACTTTTCCCAATCAAAATGGAACCATTAAACCAGGAAATGCATTCTGAAAAAAAAATATTTCTTCTGTTAGTTTTTCTAATGACCATGACGTTAAAATTCCCAATTTTTTTCTGTTCGACAGAAAAAGACCTGTGTCCATCATCTGATGAAAAAATGATCATCAAAAAAGAGCGTGTGCTAAAAATTGATAAAATTGTGCCATAACCGGCTACTTGTCATAGAGGGCTAATGGATCTTGACAATAACAGTATTGTAATGTTTTTATTCAAAATCTTATGCAGGCCAGGCCGGTTTTTATATAATATCCACGGGACCGAGATTCCGCCCCTTTCCAAATGCAAAATGGAACTAATGCACAGAAAAAACAGAGGAAATGCATTTTAAAAAAATATTTAGATTCCAATGTATACACACAATTTTCCCCAAAATGACAAAATTCCACGTTAAAATTCCTCTCTGTGTTGTTAATAAATCTATTTCCCAAACATCGACAGGTTTCAATAGAGTAACCATTTTTAAGCTGTTATACATGGTTTTTTATTTTTATTGGCTGAAAAAAAAAATAGTCATCATTCATTCATAAGAGCTTGTTTTAATTGCTAATTCAATCTCGAAATGACTTAGTAGTATACCTAAACATAAATCTGTAAATTTAAACAATAATGAAGTTTGTTTATATATCAACGACTTATATTTTTTAATTCGTCTTGCAATTCACATGTTTAAACTTTAACAATTGAATCTCCGGTGTTTCATACTTGCCAAAAGTCTCCCATATAAATAGGGAGACCCCATGTTTATGTAAATTTTTGATAATTTCTTCTGGAAAAAAAAGAAAATGGACTATCCCCATTCATAAATGGTCATTACAATTCCCAATTAATTTTATCACTAAAAGACTTAGACACTCCCAAAATACATTTTGATGTTTCAAATAGTTTTCCCTACGCATTTCTAAATATTATTAAGCAGACATGCTGCAACATGCAAATTCTTCTGTCCATGGCAGGTCTGCCTATGGACCAGATGAGACTTCATTGGTTTTAACCTTTATTTCGATGCAAAATTTAACACACTCGACCATTGTGACCCAGGGTTTAAGAAATTAGTTGTCTCTCTCTGTCTCTATCTCTGTGTCTCTGTGTCTCTGTCCACCACAAGGATCTCTGTCTCTCTCTAGAAGCCTCTCTCTCTCTAGCTCTCAAACTCTCGTGAAATATATCAAACCAAACTCAACATGGCCGCGTCTGGCCTGAAATACATTCACTGTTATATCTAAGAATTACCCTTTATCCATAAAAAAAAGGTCCATCAAAAATAGTCGTAAACTTAATTATTAGCTCGAAAAGGATAAAATGCCTGTTAACACAATTAGTTTATATAATTTCATAATTATGTTATTTTATAACTGAAAAAAAAAAATTTCTCACAACTATGTTTGTATGTATACTTTCTGTTTGATTCAAAAAAACTTAAACTGTGATTTACGATTCTAATTCAAAATATGGTGTTATAAATAGTTGTACCTCGATGTTAAAAACTCATAGTACCGCAGAGAGATGATAGAAGAAAGGGATGAAATTTTCATAATCTGGATTCTTCTCCTTGTTCCAAAGGTATTGAATAGTTTACTTTTATCAAAATATTTCCTTGTGACATCATTACAGAATAATTGAATACCACACCCACACTGTACAAAAATTAATTTGTGTTAATCTGTATGCGAACATTTCGTTTTATTGTACTTCAATATAACTTACATTCGGAATGTTCTTTGTAAAAGTACATTTTTGGTTTACTATTTTCATGGCATTTTTCAGTTTTGTCATGTGTATTTGGTCCTCTGTCTCCATATTGTGATGCCTGCCTGTATAAAATATTTTTATGTCAAACACTGATAAAGCAAATTTAAACTGCCCATAAAATGTTTTCTTTTATAAGAAAGAAAACAATGTAAATTGATTTGTTCAGGGAGAAACTGTGTTTACATATTTTCAATAATGTGCATGTTTATATTTCATATTGCTTCAAGTGTTAAATCATGGAATACTCTAAAACAATTGCATACCATGCACATATAAATGGTCGATTTTCCGCACCAATTTAAGTAATTCAACTATAGGAAAAACATTAACATTTTATCATTAAAGAGAAAACAGACTATAATAGTGATACCAAACAAATGATAATTTGTGGAATGTTTCACTTTAGCAAGGTACTAATCAGACCACTTGAGTCTATGGGCTTAATAGCAGTTTCTACATCCACATTGATTGTCGGTTATTAGAGCAGATCATTTTAGCATGCAAATGAGCATGGTGAACACTTCTCATTTTAGCACTTTCAGTCCACATGGCAACGGGTCTGCTTATAGTTATAGACCAATCATAAATAATCTTAATGTTAGTTGGTTATAACCTTTATTTCTATTGCAAATAATAACACACGCACATATATCACTTGACAAACATTTTTCATACTTGGTTGATTTTTACCAAATTACTAATGACCATAATGTGTAAGGTGTAAAGAGAGGTTTCTTTTAGATTGACCACTTGACAGTCATTTTGTGTTCTTAATAAAGAGAATTTATCTAATGACCACTTAGAGTCGCAAGAGATCAGATTCCCTGTATGTGCTATAATGTCTTTCAACTATAGATGTTGCCGTAATCGTATATTTCGAATAAATAGCAATGATACACAAAATTATGAATTCAATTTTACAATTTATCAATTAATTGTCAAAGTCCAACATGGCCGCCTTGTAGCGAATTTATTTTCGATCCGCCTGAATATATGCAGTTCACAAAAATATATCTCGAAGAATTACCCTTTATCCATAAAATTTACTTTTTATAATTTTTTAATGTCCATTTACAAGTAAATCATAATGTAATTTCAAAACAATTGAAAAGAACTACCAGACTTTAGTTGGAAAACACTTTTTAAAAAATTTTGTTCATTCCCATTTCATTGAAAAAAGTACATGTAAATGCCTCTAGTAAACAAAATTTGCAAAATATGCATATCTATATAATTTGATAATTATGTTATTTTATAACTGTAGTCATGGGAGAGCATATAGTAATTTCTCACAACAATACACATATGTAGAGAGAGAGGAACAAGGACAATATGTTTACTTTTTCTCTGCTACACATTCTAGTTTTAATGATACTTAACTGTGAAAAATGTATCCGCCATGATTTAGCTGGAAAATATTTTACGTATAACATTTCCATGAAATTCCATTAAGATATGTGTTATAAATAGTTGTACACTGGGCATGAATAGTATTATTTTTGTTAAAAACTCCTACAACCGCAGAGAGACTTACATCAATCTTCCTGGTTGATTTGTCAGACGAAATGGATGGCTATATTTTCATAATCTGGATTCTTCTCCTTGTTCAAGCAGGTTAGTTGATATAACTTTACTAACCATTTATGTCCAAAATATATAAAGTGCAGTTTACCAAGTTCATGTTACATTACATAATAATTGAATTACCGACACCCACACTGTAAGTATTCACAATTTGTATATATACGTGTGCGTGTACAAGTACGGCCCTATGCGAACATGTACGTCATTATGTGTACATTCGTGTGTAAGTCACTGTATACATATGTATAGGTATGTTCATACATGTGTAAAGTACAGGTTTTTGTCTAATTGTTTATCTGCATTTTCATGGATACTTATTTTGTTTGTTTGTCATTGTGTGTGTAAGTAGTGTGTTTGTGCAATGTGTATAGTGTGTGTGCATATGCAGTACTGTGAATGCTATGCCTGTATCACATACTAATAAATTTTTTGTTTAAATTAATACACTGTATAAAAACATACATATCAATTTAAAGCATATTTAGGAAAATTAAAATTCCTCTGATCTTTTTCAATAATAAGAAAGGAAAACATTGTAATAGTAATCATCGAATTGATCATGTTTGTTCAAGATATAACAAAATATCTTTTACAAAAAATTCTTTCATAAAAATTTTGTGATTTTATGTTATATCATTTTCTTTTGTCTTTGTTTCACAAGCTGTTAAACATCCATCTTAGGAATTGTAATAGGGTATTCTAAAACAATTGAAAAGAACATTTACCACTCTAAATTGTTCAGGAGTAGTGAATGGGTTGTCACGAAAACGACCTACTTGCAAATTTTTTTAAGTTTAATTCACACACCTCGCTCAGAAATTAGCATCAATTTTTCATTGAATATTTGAATCATTACAGAAATCGTCTATTCTGCCAATTCACATAGGTATACCACATTACAAGTGGACCAGACCACTTTTGAACCTGAATAAACACTTTTTAAAGGTCTTAATTTTTTAGAGGTTTCACTTTAGCACTTTACTAATCAGACCACTTTGAGCCTGTCGGTTAAGTGTTCTTATATGTAATAGAGGGTTGTTTCAACTTTTTAGCACTTCACTAATCAGATCTGAAGTGGTTTAGCCTGTCGGTTTTTAGGTGGTTTCTTCTCTGTCTTAAAGAGGTTTCCGGTTAAGTTTAAGCACTTTACCAATCAGTCACCACATTTGTGCCTGTCGGTTAGGTGGTACTTAATAGGTTAGTCTAGGTTTCATTTTAGCATATCCGTTACTAAGGTCAGACCAATTTGAGGAAAATGTCGGTTAGGTGGTCTTAATAGAGAGGTATCATTTTAGCACTTTACCAATCAGACCACATGAGCCTGTCGGTTAGGTGGTCTTAATAGAGAGGTTTCATTTTAGCACTTTAATAATCAGACCACATTGAACCTGTCGGTTAGGTGGTCTTAATAGAGAGGTTTCATTATAGCACTTTACTAATCATACCACTTTGAGCCTGTCAGTTAGGTGGTCTTAATAGAGAGGTAATACATTCTATTTTTCTCACTTTAAATAAAACAATTTCAGACCACATTGTTAACTATGTCGGTTAGTTGATCTTAATAGAGAGGTTTCATTTTAGCACTTTACACTAATCAGAAACAACCATTTGAGCTCTACTGTCGGTTCCTGTTAGGTGCATTCTTCTATGCATAGAGAGGTTTCATAGAGAGGTTTCATTTTACCACTATTCCACTCTCTTCAAAGACCTCACTAATGAGCCTGTCGGTTAGGTGTGTCTTAATCTGCCAGATACCTAGGTTTCATTTTTAGCACTTTTTTCTAATCAACACCACTTAAGTCTTTATCTGATCGCTTAGGTGGTCTATAATAAAGAACTTCAGCAGTTTATAATAATTATAGTTTTAGATTGTCCCACTAATAGGGTTGTCTGTTTTTGTACTCAATATTCAGAGAATTCATTATTCCCTGTATCTGTGCCATAATTGTAATGTATGGACACCATAACTATACATGTTGCGTGTTTATTATCGTATAGGGTCCTTAGATCAAGTAAAGCTGAGTACAAGGCAATGTCCAACAACAAAATGTACAATAATTCGAATTCACAATCATTTCCAATGAAGTACAAGTTTAAAGAATGGCTATACAACAAAGAAAATTTAAAATATGGGAAACAGAAGTTTATAAACATCATTCACTTTGCTAATATATGGAAAACATATATATTAATATTTTTTTGTTTTTCAAAAAAAATACAAAAATGATAAAGCACATTTCTTCAGCAAGATATTGACCCATCATCAAACTTCCTCATGATCTTTATGATAATGAAAGAAAACAATAGTAAATTGATTAACTGTGTTCAAGTATAAATTCAAACATGCATTTTACATGTTTTCTATTTTGTGATATGGACACTTTATTTATATTTCTTTTTAGTTTAGAATTACAAGATGTTAATAAATGCATTTGTCATTGTAACTAGAATTTCATCTAAAAAACGTTTCCTTGAAAATTCCCTTGCCTAAACATTTTGGGACCACTCAATTTAAAATTGGAAAACACAGGATTAAGTAATGATATGAAAAATTTCTGTTCATTCCCATTTCATAATGATTGATGTTTTTTGAGCAGTAAAGCAAGTAAATCTATATCAATAGTATCCATGTATCCTCTTTGTTTATGTATACTTGAGTCGACCTGAAAGAACATTTTATAGACATTTTGACACAGTACTTTAGAGAGATTGAGAGAGAGCACATACATGTAGAGATACAGAGAATGTGAGAGAGACAGAACAGATGAGAGAGAGAGATTCAGGAGAATATAGAGAGAGTAGTAGAAAATTGAGATAGAGAGAATTTTATTTTTTTTTAAGGATATAACAATGATGAATTTGGTTTTGCAATTTTTCGCTTAGACATACTACATTACATTTTGTTTTATCATTTTTATTTATGATTTGCACTAGTTGCACCTTTGTGTATATATTAATTTATCATTGTTTGAATGGATATCCTTATGGTTCGTTTTTGTTCATGTTTGATAAGAACATATGAGAAACTATATTTTACTTATTAAATGGTTTGCTATCAATGTATGTTTTTCCCAATGAAATTCAATTATAGATATTTTTTTATAAATAGTTGATTTACACAAGGGTCAGATGAATAGTTATTATTTGTTAGCATTGGTTTGTGTGTTTAACTTTATCAAAGTTTATCAACCTTCCTTTTGTTTGATGATTTGTCAGAGGTATAAAATTTTATGGCTATATTTTCATAATCATGGATTCTTTGATCCTTGTGGTCAAGCAGGGGGGAGTAGTTGATATAACTTTACTTACACATATTATGTCCAAAATTATATTTAGGTGCAGTTATACCAAAACCATCTTAAATTATATAGCTTTTTATACATTTTATCTTGGTTACATAATGAAATGTGTACAAATGGACGACAATACCACAAATGTTTATATAAAATTGTATATATAATCAGACCGAATATATATGTTTGGTATAGGACAAAGATCTATAATTATATATATACAAATATATAATTTTATTTATATATATATTTACATAATAATTTTATGCGCATGTAATGAGTATGTCCCCTTTGCGTATGTTTGTATTTCACTGTGTACATGTACGTAGTAACAATAGGGATTTTTACCTACATTATATGTATTTTTTACATACGTACATTTGTTTGTTACAGGTGTTTGTCTAATTGTTTACCTGCCTTTTCATGGATACTTAACTGCTTTTGTTTGTCGTGTGTGTGTGTGTGTGTAAGTAGTAGCGTCTTTGATAAGCAATAATGGATAAAGTATAACTGTTAATTTTTGGTCGTCCCCCTCATGGCGCGATGACCAGAGCCAGGTTTGGGTCACTTGTAGTTGATAATGAATAAACATCAAACTTGGTGAGATAAATGCTTTACTGGTATGTGCATTTATTATATTTCCTTTGTCATCTTTTATCTTTATTTTCTTTTACTCCATGTTTATTCAGTGGTTCGGTATTTTCATAAATACATTATTAGTTAAATTTGACACACACACACACACACACACACACACACACACACACACACACACACCTAAAGTTATATATTATATGATTTTTAAAAAAAAAAATACACCGATGAAGCACATTTTTAAGATATTGACCCATAAAGAGTTAGTGTTCTGATCTTTCAATAAGAAAGACAACAATAGCAGATTTGATTCGTGTTCACGTATAAAAAAAAAGGACTTTTACATATTGTCTTTCGTTTAGGTTTGGTCAGTGTTTATACATTTACATACTTAAGTTTTCCGGTTACAGAGTCAGTTGTTTAAAACTTCATATTGTAATAGAATAATCTAAAACAATTGAAAAGAACATACCACTCAAATATTCAGGAGTGTATAAAGAAAACATTAACGAAAATGATCGCATGCAAATTAAAAGTAATGCAACACAGGGCGTAAACGGTGAAACCTTGCCTAAAGAACGCAGATACAGTTAAGGAGACCACCTCAAAATTTCATCTCACATAGGATACCATCTTACTAATCAGACCACTTTGAGTCTGTCAGTTGGTCGTTCTTAATAGAGAGGTTTTATTTTAGCACTTTATTAATCAGACCACTTTTGTCAACAAAGTCAGTTATTTGTTTGCTTACTAGAGAGGTTTACTTGTGACATCTTACTTATGACACGAGTATACATCTGTTAGAATGGTGATGATAACAGAGAGGTTTCACTGTAACACTGAACTAATTTTTCGACCATATTGAATCTGTCAGTTAGATGAAATTAATAGAGGTGGTCTTAATATAATTAGAGGTTTTCAGTCATGTAATCTTTCTTTTCTACTAATGAGAACACATGAGTACATTATCATGACACACACACACACACACCTAAATCTTAATAGAGAGGTTTCATTAAAAAACAAAAAACTAATGATGAACACATTTTTAAGATATACCCATCAAATGTGGTCTTAATAAGAGAGGTTTCATTGTAACAGCTTGCTAATGAGAACACTTTTTACATATTGAGTATCGTCAGGTGGGGCGTCTTAATAGAGAGTGTTTCATTGTAACAATCTAAAACTTGCTAATGAGAACCACTTTTCAGGAGTATATCAGAAAATGTGGCAAATTAAAAGTAATAGAGAGGGCGTTCAAACCTTGTAAAGAACAGCTTGCTAATGAGAACCTCTTTGAGTATATCAGGTGGTCTTACTAATAGAGACTTTTCTGTCAGTTGTTGTTCTTAATAGAGCTTTTATTTTAGCACTTTAATGTGAACACTTTGAGTATCAGTCAGGTGGTTCTTAATAGAGAGGTTTCATTGTGACAGCTTGTGACACGAGTGAACACTCTGAGTATATCAGGTGGTCTTAATAGAGAGGTTTCATTGTAACAGCTTGCTAATGAGAACACTTTCTGTCAGTATATTAATAGGTGGTCTTAATAGAGAGGTTTCATTGTAACAGCTTGCTAATGAGAACACTTTGAGTATATCAGGTGGTCTTAATAGAGAGGTTTCATTGTAACAGCTTGCTAATGAGAACACTTTGAGTATATCAGGTGGTCTTAATAGAGAGGTTTCATTGTAACAGCTTGCTAATGTGAACACTTTGAGTATATCAGGTGGTCTTAATAGAGAGGTTTCATTGTAACAGCTTGCTAATGAGAACACTTTGAGTATATCAGGTGGTCTTAATAGAGAGGTTTCATTGTAAATGAGAACACTTTCATATATATGTGGTCTTAACAGCTTGCTAATGTAACAGCTTGCTAATGAGAACACTTTGAGTATATCAGGTGGTCTTAATAGAGAGGTTTCATTGTAACAGCTTGCTAATGAGAACACTTTAAGTATATCAGGTGGTCGTAATAGAGAGGTTTCATTGTAACAGCTTGCTAATGAGAACACTAAGTATATCAGGTGGTCTTAATAGAGAGGTTTCATTGTAACTTGTTATTAATGAGATCACTTTGAGTCTGTCACTCAATCAGAGAAGGTTCCCAGTATCTGTGTCATAAATGCACTGTGTGGACACCATAACTATGGATGTATCTTGGTTAATACCGGATAGGGTCCTTATAACAAGTATAGCTGAGTACCAAGCAATGTTCAACAACAAAATAATGAATCCAAAACAGTTCAAAATTACAATAAAGATATACATGAGAGAAAAATTAAAATATGGGAAACAGGAGTTTATAAATATCATTCACTTTCCTAAGATATGGAAAACACAGGATTGAGTAATAAAATTAAAAATTACTGTTCATTCCCATTTCAAAATGATTGATATCTTGAAGTACATGTAATCTACATTAATAGTATCCGCGTTTCCTCGTTTGTTTATGTATACTTGGGTCGACCTGAAAGAAAATATTATAGACATGTTGACACCCTCAGAGAGAGAGAGAGAGAGAGAGAGAGAGAGAGAGAGAGAGAGAGAGAGAGAGAGAGAGAGAGAGAGAGAGAGAGAGAGAGAGAGAGAGAGAGAGAGAGAGAGAGAGAGAGAGAGAGAGAGAAAGAGAGAGAGAGAGAGAGAGACGGGGGGATAGACAGACATAAACAGGCAGACAGACGCACAGAGACAGAGAGAGGGGATATAACATGGGAAATTGGTTCGCAATTTTTCCTGACATACACATAACGTTGTTTATATTATATTGTGCACTACAAACAAAAACATATGAATGGATATCCTTTATTCGTATTATTTATAATATGAGAAAATATTTTACTGATTATATGGTTTGTATTTACTTTCCAGGAAATTTAGACTCCTGCTCAGAAAATTCTACCAAGAGGAATGGAATAATTTGGTCTCCAAATTATCCTAAAAATTATAATAATAATTTAAATTGTACATGGGAAATCCGCCCAGATAATGGAGGACGCATCGTGTTGAATCTTCACAACTTTTTTCTGCAACCCATCACGGAAAACTTGGAGAATGTATGTCTCGATTATTTAATGGTATGGACATTTTAATCATTATTTTGTTTAACGTTTGCCAATAGTTTCAAACATAGTTTAGATTGAACAAACACTGCCCTCTAATATAAATAATTTTACTTATACAAGAAAACTGCTTCTTTGCATATGTTGGCAACAGATTTGGTGAAACATTGTTAAAGTTGTGGTTTTTTTTTTAAAAAAGTTTAGATGAAGATATACAATTCCTATAAACAACGATAGTTAAATCGACACAAAAGTTCTCGAATGAAGAGGTTGGGTTTTGCATGACGTCGTTCTTTGCAGGTTGAGGTCTTGTGTATTTGTCAAATACGTGAGTAACCTCTGGGGCATATAGTGAATAACTCAGCAAACATTTGAGTACAAAATACACAACCTTGACAGAGTAAATGAATTTCAGCTTCAAAAATCCTAAGCTGAAAGAGATATCATCACCAGCTTAGAATTTTGCTGTACATCAGTCAGTTTTTGAAATGGCATATAATATACCAAATAAGGAAGATTTCTGTGGTTTTGAGCTCAAGCTGTCCAGGTGTTTTGTGGTATTTTTAGATCGCCATCATTGTCGTCACCGTCGCCTTAACCGTCATCGTCGTCATCATCTTCGTCGGCGCCATCGTCATATTCATCTTTATTATCATTATCAATATTATAATTATTATTATTATTATTATTATTTTTTTTTTTTTACTTTTATTTTTATTTTTATTAGTAATATTATTATTATTATTATTATTATTATTATTATTATTATTACATGCAATATTGAAAAATAAATATTGTCAGTTAAACATATTAAAATGATTTTATTTTTACGTTCATAACATAGTCGAATGTGTATATTTATACTTCGACTCCGGTTCTACAGCTCTTTCATTAGTTTCTTAGAGAAATAACCGACTTACTTCGAAATAACTTTATATAATGAAATATCTGAACTCCAGTCAACTCGGGTTGAGTTCCACCATTTTGTGAGAACGTTTACTGATTGATTTCTTCCTACGTTCATTGTAACACAGTGGTGAGACACAGTGAGAATCCATTTTGTGAGAAAGTTTACTGATTGATTTGCTGAGGGTGCATACTTTCGTTCTACGTTCATTGTAACCCTGGTGATCTACTCGGTCACTCTGTCACCAAACTTATAATTGAAAAATGTTGAATGTGGCGTAAAAACAAACATTGAAAACTACTTTTCGACTGATAGAATTGAATGTTCACCAAAACGAAGTATCAGTATGCGAACAGTGACTGTTTTACTGTTTGTTTGTTGGTTTTCTTTTTTTTTTTTTTTCTTTTTTTGGCATATTTTTTTACTGGTTTGATGGAAGTGCGAAAAAAATACTCATGCATGGCTCTTAGTGAAAGTGGACCAAAGTTTTCTGTCGTGTTGTAATAATAACACACCAGTTTAAGTATGATTTCTATAACATACAGAAAAAACACTTTTTATTTTAGCGTAATTTTCTTTTAGATATATGATGGAGAAATCAAAGACGAAAACATATTGGTAAACAAAACATGTTGGAGTTCAATAAAACACAAAACGGTGATTTCATCGTCGGAGAGGATGTTAATCGTACTGAAAACGGATTCAAATTTCGGTTACAAAGGATTCAATGCATCATGGGAAAGTAAGTTACGATTGTATTGATTGATAAATCTAATTCTCATAGATTAATTAACACTTCTTAAAAGTGAACTAAATGTGAGGTCAAAGTTGAAGTATAATCCGATTTATGTGATATGGCGGATGATTTTTTAAATATTTTTTTTCTACATACAAGACATACAATATCCGGCATACACCTGTATCAGTGACACGTCACCATTCTTAAGAAGAGAATTAACAGTAAAAATCAGATACCAAAATATAATGTCCTGGACATAGATAAAAATCCGGTAAAATGAATAAACACGGACCTCTGGAAACCAAGAGATGGGATCAGGTGTCATGGAAAAGTAAGCATCCCCTGTCGACCGGTCACACCCGCCATGAGTCCACAGTCAAGTCCAGTGAAACACTTGAGGAGTGTATCCTCGTCACAATTGGTACAGACGTCTCAACAACTGCCAACGAAAAGGCAACTCAACATTTCACTTAGTGAAACAGAGTAGTCGCAAACGAGACTATTATACCGATCGTAAGATTTGCGGAACGTTGACATAAAACGCAGTTTTCGATTCCCCTGTGTCAATAATTTGTCAGTGAGTAGTTTACCTTTGCATATGAAATCTTCATATGTTGTACACGCCCTGGCATATCGGATCATTTGTGAAATATAATCTCCATATGCGGGTGACTGAGGGATATTACTAATTCAATTTTGAAAATTATCGATGGGAAAGCCGAAATCGTCGCGTTTGTACTATAGCTTAGTTGCTAATTCCCCGTGTTTATACTAAGTAAAATGTCTAAGTAAGAAACGTGTGTTATTGACTCTTGTATCTTTAATTTCTTGTTCGCTGGAATAAATTGCATTTACATGTGTATGAAAATTGTCATTATTTATCGACAAAACGTGGTCGATATATCCAAGTGTAAAATTAAAGGACACCGCTAACTTTTTCTTCTTTTGATTCACCTGTTTCAACTTTGTTTCTGAATGAAGTCTGCTTCCTATGAATAACGGAACAGGTCGGCCAATGAAGTAGCACAATTGGTTCACATAGGAATGTCAACAGTTTGTTGAAAGACCACGTCTCTGAATATTACAAATATATTGTCTATTAGAAAGTCCAGCATGTTTTTATATCAACTTCAGTGTATTTATGTGTAGAATCAGAGTGGTGTTTGACGAAATAAGTATCTTGATAGCCAATAACTAGATATTTAAATTTTCGGTTACCACCTTTAGTGAAAAACCAGTTATCTATGATGTTGAAAAGTCTTTCTTTTAATTTTTATGTGGAACGGTAGTGTAAAGAGTTTTTATACTGAGAATTCGAGAAAAATTATGTCTTAAAATGTTCTAAAAGTTGTGTAGAATTTTTAAGTATCCATATCTGATTTACACCGCTTCTGGAATAAGCAACTGTACAGTATTGTCGTTACATCACATCTATAGGGATATGCAGTGTCAAGCTGCTTAATCCAAAATTTTTCACGTTGTCTACGGAAGGGGGTAGTCAAGTTTGGATTGTTGGTTGTATATTTTTCTAATTATACGCACTCTCATAGACAAGATGGAATGGTCAGGAGAGTTGAAACGTTGATAGAGTATCTGGTTACCCCCATTATTAATCTCGAATCGATGACCAGATACTCTTTTATTTAAGTGCCCCTTAGTTTCGCCAACGTAAATCAAACCACACAAGGTACACTAAATTCCGTAAACAACGTTAGATGATTTGCAGTCTAGATTATCCAGCATGTCTGAATTATAAAGTAGACCCATCCGTTTGATAAACAAGATGTCGTTTTGTCAGTTTATATGAACTGTATACATCGATGCAACTTTCTACTGAACAATATAATAATTGATATTGTTATAAGGGAATCAGTTTAAAACATCATCCCCGGAACACTTAATTTTCACTTCCTGTTATCACTGTTCAGTGTTTGTGTTTGTAGATCTAGAATAGGAAACGCTACTCGTTGGTCTGATCATGAGTGAAGACGTGCAAACGAAAGTACACAAACGATTTTCATACAACAAGGTCATTCTACAATATTTCATATACATTTAGATCCGCAGAGATGAATTAATCGCAGTAGCACGTGATCCATGAAAAAATATTACAATCGCTTGAACATGTCATATTTACCTATCATAAGTATTGCATTTCTGTTCCCTGTCTTCTATCAAGATATCGTTAGAAGTTATAAGCATCCGTGCAATTAGTTATCCGTACTAGCAATACTATTGGGCCATGTTTCCCCTTGTAGTTAATTTGAGTAAAATGAGGCGGCGAACCGGACGTTGTTCAGACATTGCTGATTATTCCACGTGACCTGAATACAAGAAAACATACTAAATTGATGCGAATAAAAAACTAAGACAATTTCCCTGTGCATCAGGAAATAGAGATTATCAAGATTAGAGGTGAATTGAGTCTGCAGGATGCACTTTTGCACCCAATGTTATTCTAGATAGATAGATGCATAGATACATATTTTAATTCGTTATGTACAATTTGTTGTGTAATTTATTGCAAACATTATTTGGTATTCTAAATTCATAACTTCATTTCGTAGCTTGTGGTGGTACTTTTGTCGGATGGAAAGGTTCTTTGACGTCCCCAACAATACAATACGATATTTACAATTCG
>BROG01001998.1:0-19215 GCA_030159075.1 Atrina japonica | reverse complement strand
CTCGAGTTACGACAGATGGCGTCTAACTTATCCCTACTTACAACGGTTGGAGATAGACATTTCTATGTGGATACCAACAATACATTTGCCAACAATTATTTTACCTGTCCTGCAGGCAGTGTTCGAGTTCTTGCCTACTGTGGTAAACATTTGAAAATACTTACATAGACTTTGTCATTCCTAAAATCAATGTCAGGATCTGAAACACGTGACTTTCCAGTGAATCTATTTAAAATCACAAATCTTAACAATGTTCAAACTTGGTTTCTTTAAAATGCATGTTCGTTTTTGTTTATTTTTCCAATTGCAAATAAATATTATTAACAATACCAAAGTTATAGTTTTAGAATTGTGGTCAAAACAAAGGCTCAAGACGATCTTTTCTGTCAATACGATGTCATCAGTTGAGCGCGAAATTAATATAAATGTATATATTCAAAAGAAAAAGTGGTATCATGCATGGCCAATAAATTAACCTAAATGTATTATCAAATAGGTCTAAGACGTACCCACATTTTAATTTAAATGGTGCTATCTAAGCGAAATGTACCTTTAGTACTATACGCATATTTATTTTAGCGGTATTCTAAAATCAGCGCCTTTTGCGCTCAAGTCATTGCGCTAATTCAAGTGCAGCACTAAAATTTCTCCACACTGCCATTCTGCATTAGTGACAACACAATGGTGTACTATGGTGTACTGACACAAGCTAACCAACGTGAAGTTGTTTTAAAACAGAATGTCCTAAGACATGCCACGATGACACGTTCAGTGGCATTTGATCACGAGTATTTCCCACATACGTCTGATCAATATAATCTGCCATTGTTTCCATATTACCGCTAATTTAGAATATTCTTGTCGTAATTGCGTCTACAAGATAAGTCTACACCCCCTCAGTGCGCTAATATATGAGTGCTCTAACTTAAATACACATACAGTATAAAATAGATGACCGATACCGAGATACCTGCATCTGAATAAATAAGAAGTTATAAGATATGACATTTTGATTTTGTGTCTTGAAACTGTTTTGCAGTGCAATGTGGTGTGGGGAAATATTTTGAAAATGAAGAATGCAAAGCCTGTCCATACAGCACGTATCAGAACGATGAAGGACAGACTACATGCAAGAAATGTCCTAGTGGAACAACGACACCAGGGGATGGTTCTATTAATATAGAAGATTGTACTGGTAAAGTATAGATGCAAACAGAATTGACCTATTTTTTAAACACGAGGGGAATAATTTTGATAAAAATAATATTAAGATGTACTTTAATGTGTACGTGAAGGTCCAGGACATTTAACTTTATTGCAATGCGAGATACAGAAAAAGTGTGTGCGTCGTGCGTGCGTGCGTGTGTGTGTGTGTGTGTGTGGGGGGGGGTTGTATATTAATATTGTTTTCATCTACTGTGTCCGAGCAACGTATTATTTATCAGCCGATACGAAGACTACTGTAGGGTGCTCGCCATTTGTCGAAAATATGCCCTAAATTTTGTCACGTGTCACATAACAGAGAGTGGTCTGTGGAGGGATCTCGGAAACGACGATTCAAAATACATTACTGGTTTAAAAATTGTTTAAAAACTTGCAATCCATTAACCATAATAGTCTAGTTTGATACATCAAATAAGATTGTTGTTGTTGCTTCTATCGTTGTTGTATTTGTTGTCAAACATCTCGTTCAACAATCTTTCACTCATAATGAGACGTCATGAGATGCCGGTGAAGGGCTTTAAATTTTGGCCTATGCTCAGCACTTACATCCATTGAGCAGTGTGGGTTCTTTAACGTGCCGACACCTACTGTGACGCGGGACCCCTGTCTTATCCGAAGGACAGTAGATTGGAGCATTCTACTAAGACAAGAAGGGATTAAAGGGTTACATGTATTTTTTTATTATCTATATTGTACTTACAGTGCATGTCGAAGAGCAGAAGAATAGATTAGGTAAGAATTCAAATATAGTGATTAGTGTTTAGTTCACCACGCCACCTACACTGATTTGTACTGTCATCAGCATTTTGATTGAATTGATTTTGGCGCAGTTAAACGTAATTTTTCTCAGTTAAACCTAGTTTTTTTCTTTAGTTAATGTTGGTTACTGATAAAAACTAGGTTTAACTGAAAAAAACTGAGTTTAATTGAGAAAAACTACATTTTACTCATTAATGTGATTTTGGCGTGCCATAAACGTGTGAAACTATTCAATTCTTCTGAAGATACCCCTGTATATCTGGAAATTTTCGCTCTTATTTAATTTTCGCTATTTTCTTTTCGAATTTGAAATTAAAGCGGGATTTCCATGCTGAATAATTGAATCACGGCAATACATGTCATACTTAAGATTATGGCGATCAAGGGCGAATTTAAGACGGGGTGAATATGTTTTCTGTCGTGAAAGGGCGAAAATAAGCAGGGGCGAAAATTTACAGGTATACAGTACATCAAAGTGTTACATATTGACAAAATTCACTAAAACTGGATATACACCAGAACGTTGTCAAAGCTCAAATATGAATATCGTTAATACGAATTTTAATGAATATTAAAAACATAATACCATAGCTATAATACTTCAGGCGATCGTTTCTGTCAATTAGACTTCATCAGTTGAGCTCCAATTATAAATAAATGTATATTTTCTAAAGAGTAAATGGTATCATACAAGGCAAGATAATAAATCTAAACGTATAACCAAATCCGTCATAATCACTTATATTATGACGCAATATTTATTTTTGGTTCCAGAACTGATCATTATTATGTCCGTAGCTGCGGCGGGGTTTCTCACCTTGAGTACAGTTATTGGAATAAAGCTCTACAGAAAGAGGTATGAGTTTCAACAATAAATGTATGCTAGTGTTTCATGGTTTTGAATTTACATAGAATATGCTTGCGAAAGACACTAAACAAACATTCAATAGAATTTTCAGTTAAACAGAGAATTTTTCATTTTTTTGGGGGGAGGGGGTCTTGTTTCCAGATTTATTATTTTAAAGATTTAAACAGAAAGTAAAAATTACATATCACATGGCACAACTTAACATACACATATAGGGTGTTTCCATAATAAAACTTAAAATTTCCGTGTGAATGAATAAGTACAAATGTATTTTAATTTTTTATTCTGAAAAATCATATAAATAATGAAAGTGTATCTAATTAATTCTAATTAATTATAATTGTATTTATTAACGCGTAAAATAATATTTCAATACGATACGATATGACTTTTCAACATATATTTATTTTTAAATGTAGTCTTATATTAAAAATTACATAGTAAAGTAAGAAATGATAGTGTATGTCTCTATATCTTGTTTAATTATTTTACAATCAAACAGACGACGGTACGAGTCATCCAATTCACTTAGGTACGAGTTATGATGGATACGAGTTAACCATGATCCGTATTATGAACTATTTCAAACTCAAATAACTTGCAGACAGAGCATTATTCAGAAGTGTTATTAATGGGAAGGTTATAACTTTTTATAAGCATGATGTGAAGTACATTATCAGTTAAAACAAAATTAATACCCTAACTGAGCGCCAATGGGCGGTCATGGGCCTGTAATGTTTTTCTGTATATCTCATCTTTCGAACTAATGTTGACCTATGAATTATACATGTTTCTATTCGTAGTACTTTACCCAATCAAAACATAAAATTAAAACATAGACTTGAATTGCATATCTGTCACATTTGCATACATCAACCCCAGTGGAGTTTCGCAGTGAATAGACAGTGAAATATGAAATTAAGTAATACTTTTCAGGAAATTGGTTCATCTGATATTAAAGTATCAGTGCAAATTATGCTGACTCAGCATTTTTAATTCTAAATACATTTTTTGGCGCAAATATATAACAATATGCTCACCGATACAGTATATACCAAGCACACACAAGATTGCATTAAAATAGCAGCTCCACTTTTCCTACACTTTTTCAGCCAATCAATTTTCCGGGAATTTAGTTTTCAGAATCTAAATAAATGTATAAAAATGTAAGAAAACTATAATTGGTTAGAATCAATATATCTATTTTAATGGTAATCTGTAGCCAAATGATTTTCATTAAGTTTTATTCTATATTTGTCATCAAGAAATCTTTGACTGAAAAAATAAAAATCGTATTGTTTTGACAAATGTAAACTATCAAAAAACTATTCTGAGAATGTCGATAAAGGGACTTTTTTAATTTATTTATATTGTTTAAACCATATGTACTTATGCTTTAATCATCGATCATTCCCCAAAATCACGAAATTTAGTTTTGAACCTCCACATTAAAAATCTGAAAAAGAAACCTTTTATGTTTTTGAAAATTGAACTACATTTTTATGCTTTCATTAAATGCTCATTTTAAAATGTTTTAGTCTGTTTTCATACGTGTTGTGCAATTAATTATCAAATTGTCCTAAATAAAACCACATCCGGTGATCAAGTAGTAGAGTTTTCGACTTGCAAGGGGAAACCTCTGGGTTTGATTCCTAGTACTGGGTCATACCAAAGACTTTAAAAGATGTTAGTGACTTTTCCTTCGCCAGTCAATCACCATACGAAGTGAGAGTCACGTGTCTTTAGGATGAGACTTAAAAATCGAGGTCCCGTATCTTTGAAGGCGTGGCACGAAAAAGAATCCTCACTGCATTGGCGCTAGTCCATATCACAGACCAAAATCTGTAGCACTTATTGTAAAGCAGGTAACATCTCTATATAAGTGAAAAATTATGACGCGGTATGAAACATCAACCAAACAAGCAAAACAAACTGTGAAATATATCGATAACAACGGCACCGTTGATATACCCTCTGTTCTAATGTTTGCAGTCGATACAAGAATAAAGTAGGCGACAATAGAGATAATTTCATTCAGCCGAGGATGGAAATGGTCAAAAAAATCAAAATCAATGTACCAGATCACCAACAGTAAGTTTGTTTATACTTAAACAGGACAATAAACGGTAACTGAAGTTAGTAATTATGTAAAATACTATTTTTGATTTACCTGAAATACTACGACATCCAAACATTGAGTAAATGACTTTCAATATTTATACTTAACTTATGAATCTCACATGGGTACATGGATGTCATGTTCCCAATTTTTCTTTGATATCTTGGAGATATCCTAATGGTTAACATGTAGATAGATAGATAGATAGATAGATAGATAGATAGATAGATAGATAGATAGATAGATCGATAGATAGGAAGATAGATAGATAGATAGATAGATAGACAGACGGAAGGGCGGACAGGCAGACTAGATAAAAAGATGTTATGGCAAGGATTTATAAAAACAGACAAGATTAATGGTCGGTACACATATTACTTTGTAATATTTATCTCTTTTCAGGTGATTGGCGAAAGATGGTCATTTTGCTGCAAATTATCCTAATTCATTGACAGCGAAATATTTTTTCTAATTAAATAACATTGGAACGTTTAATTGACATTAAAATCGTAACATTCCTAGTCAGAATGCTACCATCAGAATCTAGCTTGTAATCTTTTTGTATGAACAAGTAATACTTTTGTATGAACATCAATAACATTTTTTTCTGAACCACTGGTTATTTATTTAGTCTGTTGATACAAACAAACAAACCACAAGTGTAAACGGAAAGAATACCGGATCATAGTATTCATTCTGAAGATTTATACTTTGGTATCTGTGATTTATACCGCAGGATTTATACTTTGGTATTTGTGATTTATACTTTGGTATCTGTGATTTATACCGCAGGATTTATACTTTGGTATTTGTGATTTATACTTTGGTATCTGTGATTTATACCGCAGGATTTATACTTTGGTATTTGTGATTTATACTTTGGTATCTGTGATTTATACTGCAGAATTTATACTTTGGAGGATTTATACTTTGGCATCTGTATTTGTGATTTTTATACTTTGGTATCTGTGATTTATACTTGGTATCTGTGATTTTACCACAGGTATCTGTGATTGTATTACTGCTGTGATTTAGAATTTATACTTGGTAGTATTTATACTTTGTGATATTTTACTTTGGCAGAATTTATACTGTGATTTTTACCACATCTGTGATTTATACCACAGGATTTATACTTTGGTATTTGTGATTTATACTTTGGTATCTGTGATTTATACCACAGGATTTATACTTTGGTATTTGTGATTTATACTTTGGTACCTGTGATTTATACCACAGTATTTATACTTTGGTATTTGTGATTTATACTTTGGTATCTGTGATTTATACCGCAGGATTTATACTTTGATATTTGTGATTTATACTTTGGTATCTGAGATTTATACCACAGGATTTATACTTTGGTATTTGTGATTTATACTTTGGTATCTCTGATTTATACTGCAGGATTTATACTTTGGTATTTGTGATTTATACCGCAGGATTTATACTTTGGTATTTGTGATTTATACTTTGGTATCTGTGATTTATACTGCAGGATTTATCCTTTGGTATTTGTGATTTATGATTTTATACTTTGGTATTTGTGATTTATACTGCAGGGATTTTTGGTATTTTTGGTATATGGTTGTGTGATACTTTATCCTTTGGTATTTGTGATTTATCCTGTGGTATCTGTGATTTATACTTTGGTATCTGTGATTTATACCTCGGTATCTTTGATTTCTGTGATTTATCCTTTGTATATTTGTTATACTTTGTTATTTGTGATATATACTTTGTATCTGTGATTTTTCCATCTCTCGGCACTCATTTAAGCAGATGCGACAAACTAGGTCAAATGTTGTAAGAGCTTGCCCAGCAGTTTTAGTTATATTTACCTGAATGGTTTAGATTTTGTAATGAAAGGTTCGTTCATTGTTAAGTTTAACACGCAGTGATGCTTGTAAACGTATCACGGAATTCAGCTGTAAACTCATATTACTTTTAAATTCAAACTTGATCTGCTCAGGTAAATATACTTTGAAATTGTATATACATTCTTCCGTATATGAATATATTTGAATTTTGCTTTACCACTCTCAATAACACGACCTCACTAGTACAGTTTAACTCGATCGTGTAGACTTTACATATGTATCGTTCGTCGTATTCGTTATTTTGATATTCAGTCTGCCAATTATCACAAATGAACACTGCTTCCGCCCATTCTTAAATGTAACTTAGTAACTTTGAATATTTCATTTACAACTATGAATAATATCAACTCGCTTGGCTACAGTTTAGCTCGAATGTTTGGACATTGCGTGTGTCACACGGCTGTATAGAGACATTTATAGTTTATTTCTAGTCGAGATTTTGTATGTCCTTGTTCGTTATTGCGATGTTCACTCTGTCAGTTGTCACAGATAACACTATTTCCGTCCATTCTACAAATATAGCTTAGATCTAGTGATATTCAATTTATGTTTAATAATTATGCCAATTAAAGACATTCCAATTATTGATATGTGTGTTGTGTTTATTATTGAGAGAGAGAGAGAGAGAGAGAGAGAGAGAGAGAGAGAGAGAGAGAGAGAGAGAGAGAGAGAGAGAGAGAGAGAGAGAGAGAGAGAGAGAGAGAGAAAATAGACATGTTAAAAAATTGTCAGAAAAATATAACAATTCAAGTAATGCCAATGATGGCATCCAGAAGTCCGTATACACCAGCCGTAATAAAATCAGTTTCAAATATAGAATATTGATCTATATATCTGGATATTTAGAAAATGCAGAACGGCATCTATAGACTGGTCCGCGCTTTTGAACATTTGGATTAAAACAAAATGACTGTGACAATTTGTTCATCACATGTTGTTTTTAAATCAACAAAGGGACAATGAAATTTCGTTTTATTGTTTTATTGGTGCAAAGATTAACACATTATAATAGAATTGTGTAGGGTGGTGGTTCTGATAAGCTGCAATGCTTGTCTAGAAATTAATACTGGTAAATATAAATGAATTTTCACTACTCCGATACTTTTGACTTGAATTGCAAAACTGATGAAGCCCTACTGATGGGGTAATACTGATAGAAACGCTCGTCTAATGCAATTGTTTAGTTTGTTTTAAATCTTTTTCTATCTTTTTCTCGTATTTGTTTTGTTACGCATCCTTTTTTTTTTTAATTCTGGTATTCTGCTTCAGCCTTACATTCTGTATACGTCGCCTGCTTAAAGTATCTCGTTATCTGGGTCTTTTTATTAACCCCTGAATCTCGTTATATTGGATTATCTATGTATCCAGATTACTCCTGAATTTCGTCATACTAGATATTATATGTAACACATGAATTTCGTTATACTAGATATTATATGGAACGCCTAAATCTCGTTATATCGGCTCATCTATGTAACACTTGAATTTCCGTATATTCGATCACCTATTTGATGCCATATAAAGCCTGAATTTCGTTATACTACATATTATATGTAACACATGAATTTCGTTATACTAGATATTATATGTAACGCCTGAATTTCGTTATACTAAATATTCTATATAGCGCCTGGATCTCGTTATACTAGGCAATGTCTTTACATCGTTATACTGGATCTTCGTTGTAACGCTTGAATTTCGTTATACTAATGCCTGAATCTCGTTATTATATTATCTTAACTTAGTTATACTGGATCTTCTGTGTAACGCCCGAATATCGTTACAATCTCTGGATTTCCAGAACTCTGTGTTTGTCCAATGTACACCAGATCTGTATATTTGTCTCCTGAACATCCTAAATATACAGTAAAACCTGATTTTGTGCCCACCTGTGTATAAAGACCACCTGATCACAAAGACTTATTTTTCTATCCCCAATAGTACCATTTGTGTACAAATCAACCTCTATATAAAGACCACCTCCTTATAACGACCAGTTTTCTTGTGTCCGTAAGGGGGTCTTTATATACAAATTTCACTGTAAATGCTTTGATATCTGGGTTTTTTTAAATCTTCTGTGTAACGTTTGAATCTCGTCATACTTTGTCTCCAATGATAAAGTTGTAAAATATTATCTGTCAACATGTCTGCAGTTTCATCCTGTTGTTATGAGTGGAATCAACAGAATATATGATCTGTAAAATGTCTTATTCTCTATGTTTTATTTGATCTAAATATTCAGTCAGGGGCCTATAGGATAAGACTTTAAAGTGGGACTGAGCGCAGTAAGTGAAAGTCAGGGGCCTATAGGATAAGACTTTAAAGTGGAACTGAGCATAGTGAAAGTCAGGGACTATAGGATAAGACTTTAAAGCGGCACTCAGCATACACAGAGAAAGTCAGGGTTCTTTAGGATAAGACTTTAAAGCGGCATTCAGCATAGGAAGTGAAAGTCATAGTTCTTTAGATAAGACTTTAAAGCGGCACTCAGCATAAGAAGTGAAAGTCAGGGGCCTAAAAGATAAGACTTTAAAGTGGAACTGAGCATAGTGAAAGTCAGGGACTATAGGATAAGACGTTAAAGTGGGACTGAGGGCAGTAAATGAAAGTCAGGGGCCTATAGGATAAGACTTTAAAGTGGATTTGAGCATAGTGAAAGTCAGGGACTATAGGATAAGACTTTAAAGTGGCATTCAGCATAGTGAAAGTCAGGGACTATAGGATAAGACTTTAAAGCGGGACACAACATACAAAGAGAAAGTCAGAGTTCTTTAGAATAAGACTTTAAAGCGGCACTCAGCATAAGAAGTGAAAGTCAGGGGCCTGAAAGATAAGACTTTAAAGTGGGACTGAGCATAGGGAAAATCAGGGACTATAGGATAAGACTTTAAAGTGGAACTGAGCATAGTGAAAGTCAGGGACTATAGGATAAGACTTTAAAGTGGGACTGAGCGCAGTAAGTGAAAGTCAGAGGTCTTTAGAATAAGACTTTAAAGGGGCACTTAGCATACGAAGTGAAAGTCGTTTTAGGATAAAACTTTAAGGTGGCACACTGCATACGAAGCGAAAGTCAGTGGCATTTAGGATAAGAATTCTAATCGGCACTCAGCATAGGAATTGAAAGTCAGGGGCTATAGGATAAGACCTTAAGGCGGCACTCAACATAGGAAGTGAAAGTCAGGGGTCTTTAGGATAAGACTTTGAGACGACACTGAGCAAAGGAAGTGAAAGTCGGGGACTATAGGATAAGACTTTAAGGCGGCACACTGCATACGAAGCGAAAGTCAGTGGCCTTTAGAATAAGACTTTAAGGCGACACTCAGCATAGGATGTGAAAGTCAGGGGCCTTTAGGATAAGACTTTAAGGCGGCACTCAGCATAGTAAGTGAAAGTCGGGGGCCTTTAGGATAAAACTTTCAAGCGGCACTCAGTATATGAAGTAAAAGTCAGGGGTTTTTAGGATAAGACCTGGAAGCGAGTTTCCGTGCCATGGCTGGTGTGGCACATAAAGGTAATCGTCACTGCATTGGTGTCAGTCCATAGCACAGGTCAAAATTTGTGTCACTTCACCTAAACCTGGTGACACATATATATAACAGAAAAAAATCTTACTGCGATGTAAAACAACAATCAAATGAACAAAAACCTGTGTGTACAGGTGATGTCTACGAAAACGAATCCAACAGATTTTTATTTCGTTTTGCACCCGCCATCTTCATCAAATTATAAGGACATGCTATGTTGTAAATTTAAGCTTTGAATAACGTTGTTTTGGGAATGTTAAATGATAACGTTATGTATCCATACAATGGAGCAGATGCGTATATTTTGTCTGCATTATAAAGTAATCAAAATGTCCATGATACATATACATATCTGGTGAGCATAGAACAAACACGAACCTCTGTAAATCCAGATGTGGGGTCAGGTACCATGGAGGGGTAAGCATCGCCTGTTGACCGGTCACACCCGCCGTGAGTCCACAGTCAACACGTCGTGGAATATTGGATCGTCTTCAGCATTATAACTTTGGCATTATGTTTATAATATTTATAACCACTAGGTCGTCGCCACTGCTGGTGGAACGTTTGAGTCCCAGAGGGTATACATAAACCTAGTACCCAGTATTTCGGTACAAGCTGATAATCTTAAACTTAAGTAATATTTGGCACTGATAACACCATTTAAATTCTAAATTTTTCAAAAAGCTCAGATAGTCATCTTTTTACAGTGGTTAGACGGATTTGGCTATACTTTAAATCCATTATTTAGCCTTGTATTATACCACTTTCCCTTTTAAAAATCTTTTTAAAATTGAAGCTCAACTGATGAAGTTTAATTGACTGAAACGATCGTCTTCAGCATTATAACTTTGGTATTGTGTTTACAATATATATAAACACCATATGCAGGTGATATTGATATATTACTACTGAAATGTGGATAATTTTGGGGGGAAACCGAAATCGTCACGTTTGTCTTATAGCCTGATAGTAAATGTCTGTGTCTGTAATAAAATGTCCACGTATGAAGTGTGTGTGCTTGATTCTGTTGTATCTTTAATTTTTAGTTCGCTGGGATATTGCATTGACATATGTATGAAAATTGTCATTATTATAAATTGACAAAATGTCGTCGATATATTATAGGCAATCGCTAGTGCTATTTTCTTAATAGGTTCTGTATTTATTAAATATTTATCAAGAGAATAGTTAATGGTCTCAAATGTGAGGTGGTGTCTTAGGTGGCACAGTCTTCATGCGACATTTCACAGTACATATTCCAGAAGCGAGGTTTCACTATACATATTCCAGAAACAGTGTAAATCAGATGTGGACACTAAAAAATTCTAAACAACTTTTAGTAAACTTGAAGGCACACAATTTTTCTCGAATTCACAGTATCAAAACATATGACTTCTCTACTCTTTACACAACTATTCTACATAAAAAAATAAAAGAAAGACTTTTTAGCATCATAGACAACTGTTTTTGTCACTAAAGGTGGTACCCGAAAATTTAAATATCTAGTGATTGGCTATCAGGATACTTATTTTGTGCAACACCACTCTGATTCTACACATAAATACACTGAAGTTGATATAAAAAACATGCTGGAATTTCTAATAGACAATATAATATATTTGTAATGTTCGGAGACGTGGTCTTTCAACAAACTGTTGTGCCCCTTTATTGCCCGACCTGTTCCTTTATTTATACGAAGCAGACTTCATTCAGAAACTGCTGAATCAAAAGAAGAAAACGTTAGCCGTGTCATTTAATTTGACATTAAGATATAACGACTAGAATCAAGCACACATGCTTTATACTTAGACATTTTACTTACTATAGACACAGACGGGAAATTAAGACTAAGATATGCGACGAATTTTCCACATTTAAGTAGTAATATCCCACAATCACCCGCATATGGAGTTTATATTTCACAAATGATCCGATATGCCATGGCGTGTTCAACATATGTTCATATACAGAGGTAAACTACTCACTGACAAATTATTGACACAGGGGTATCAATACCGCGTTCCACTAAGTAAACTGTTGAGTTGCCTGTTCGATAGCGTTTGTTGAGACGTCTGTACCAATTATGACGAGGATTGGTTCCTGGCGTATTTCTTTTTAATTTTTCTGAGGATTCACGGCGGGTGTGACCGGTCGACAGGGGATGCTTATTCCTCCATGGCACCTGATCCCATCACTTGATTTCAAGAGGTCCGTGTTTGTCAATTTTTTACCAGATTTGTACCTATAACCTGGGCATCCTAATGATTTATACTTTGGTATCTGAGATTTTTTATATTACATATCAGGATTTATGATAAACTTCAAAGCGGATATAAAATTGAAGAAGAAACATGTAAAACAATCATATTTTAGGACAACGAAATATTAAAGAAAACTATACACGTGACGCCAACCTTCAGGTTCTAAATATAGTACCTGACAGGAACCTTTCGGGTTAAATAATTTATTTAGAGTTTTGTTATAACACAATATAATATATCGGAATAATCAGTTATGGCATTTAGTTATATTATCTGAAAGTAAATATGTGCATACTGGTGCGATGAACAGTCTATAAGTCCACATGCAAACTTATCTCATGCCTAACCCTCTCGAAATGCCTGGTCACAAGTACATGTATTCATTTTAATCAAGTAGATGTGTACTTTACCTGTTATGATTGTTCAACCCTATAGCAGACAGCGGTTATGTAATAAGCAATCAGTGTTCGTACACATGGATACGCCGTGATAGATAAGTGAACACCGGTGACTGACCTTTGACCTACAAAGTTGACACATATATAGGTCATACTACCCATTCATCTGTATACACAAGAGCATATATTTATGTTGATATTTTCATCAGTTGAGATGTAAGAACACTCCATGCATAGCGGCAAACAACCCTTGCTGAATTTACGTTCACGAGTTGACCATCTGCAACAGCTGAGCTGACAAAAATGTCATCTTGTAAGTAATTTCTGTTTATATATAAGTATAATACGTTAATCAGTCTATAAACACATATGCAATATTAAGTCAATTGACTTATAAAATGTGGAGCATAAATGAAAATTTTCTATTTTTCTTAAACGTAATCTGCCATATATTTGAATGTAAATTTTTACATCAATACTCACAACAAGCTTAATATATGAATAGCATACGCTTCGTTAAAGCCAGTAACTTGATTCACACAAAAATGTCAGTTTTACAGAAAATGTAGGCCTACTTTGTATGAGATGCATTCGAAAAGTAAAACGGCCTATTCATGTTTCTGGAAAAATGATGGCGCATCTGCATTGTTCTCAATGATAATGAATTTTTGAATTTTGGATTTTGAAAAGTGTTCCCCCACACTAAATAAGTATTCGGTTATATGGTGTCGGCCAGTTTTTAATGGTGGAGAAGAGGACCCGGGAAGAGACGGGGGTTTATAATTATTAATGGTGGATTAGATATAAATACGGTTACATATTAAATGTGTTGTATAAAAGAGATGTATTATGTACACAAAATTCATTTCAGTTGACACAAAAATTCATGGAAGAATCTGTTTGCATGGGTTATGTCGCTCGAATTACACACAAACACACACACACACACACACACACACACACACACATACATATATATATATATATATATATATATATATATATATATATAAACAGAGAGAGTACGTTTATGTTTGTCAACAATGAACGTCTATTTATGTAGAAAGCTATCAAAATACCATGATGTACGTATCATTTCAGCAGAATTATCATTATAGGTCTCTTCGTGCACACGTGTACTTCACGTGATCTTACTGCAAGCTATCTGCATTGCGCGAACATTTGCGATACATATGTTGGAACAGATGTTTTTCTATTGTAAGGATTAATATATTTCATAACACTATTAATAAAAACTTAGTGCTATTGTCAATAACAAAGAAGAATAAAGTTTGTATATATCGAAATACTTTAATATTTCTTTGTGAAAATAGATGTTTTCTTTTGTTTATTTTTCAATTGGCAATGAAAAAATCAGTTTCATTCATCAAAAGTTTAAAATAGATCATTTACGTTAATAAGACAGCACGATCAATTATATAACATAAAACTTACATAATTGTTCATTGTAACTTTGGTATTATGTTTATAATATTTATATAAATATAATGCCGTCGCACCACACAACGAATTACTTATACTAAAGACAAACAACTTCAATATTCAGAGATAGATAAGGTCAATATTGAGGATAAGCAAATTTCTATCAAGATAATTACATTAGAGTGTAATCGTAGTGCGTGGGCAAAATCAGGAATGTGGTTTGTCTTCTTTAAATTTCAGTAACAAATTTAATTCATTTTGTTTCACACATAAATATATTCACACACACGCACACACACACACTATATATATATATATATATATATATATATATATATATATATATATATATATATATATATATAATATATATATATATATATATATATATATATATATAAAGCACTAGGAACCAGCCTGGCTCAGTCGGTAGCGCGCTTGATTCTTGATCGTGCGGTCGTTAGTTCGAGTCCTTCGGTTGCGACAGTAAAAATCAGGTCCCGTGTCGCAGTAGGTGTCGGCACGTTAAAGAACCCTCACTGCTCAATGTCCGTAAGTACCGTGCATAGGCCAAAATTTGAAGCCGTTCATCGGCATTTGGTGTCGTCGCCATATGAATGAAAGATTCTTGAGTGGGACGTTAAACAACAATAAACAAACTAACAAACAATATAAAGCACTGAAATGACTAACGACACGGACAAAAAAATGTCAAATTTTCGGGACGACCTGTCCCTTCATCAGGACAAAACAATTAAAATAACATGAAAAAACGTACACATATACACTCTCACACAAACATCCACTCACACACACACACACACAACCGGAAAGTGAAAGAAATGCTATATATTACAAGTGCAGTGAGATAACGCAATAAATAAATGAAAATGGAAATCAAACAAAAGGATAGCTAAAAAAAACTACTAACCTAAGCTCAAACTACCAACGAAATGTGAATCGAAGTAGATCTAAGTGAAAATAACAAGAAACTGCAAAATGAATATGATCTACAAAGTAAAAACACGAAATTAAAACTGATAAACTGTACTCAATTTGGCATGTTTTTATGCATCGAATCCGCCAAATTGAGTACAGTTTATCAGATTTAATTTCCATTCCATTTTCATTTATTTATCGCGTTATCACCCTGTACTTGTAATATGTAGCATTTCTTTCACTTTCGGGTTGTATGTTTGCGTGAGAGTGTGTATGTGTACGTTTTTTTCATGTTATTTTAATTGTTTTGTTTTGTTAACATTGTAGGATATTTACCCCTACGGTACAAAATTATACAACACACTGTGTTAAATAACGTATAACATTGTCAGATTTTACCCATACGTTACATAGTTATAGAGTACATTTGGGGTTATATAACGTTTAGCATTATAGGATATGTTCCCCTACGTTACAACCTTAAACAGTACACTGGCGTTTATATAGGGTACACAATTGTCAGATATTTACCCCTTCGTTACATAGTCGGATATTTACCCCAACGTTACAGATTTATACAATACACAGGTTTATATAGCGTATAACTTTGTCAGATATTACCCTTACGTTACAATTATACAGTACACTTGGGTTTATATAGCGTATAGCATTGTAGGATATTTAGCCCTACGTTACAGCCTTTAACAATACACTGGCGTTTATATAGCGTATAACATTTTCAGATATTTACATCTACGTTACAGGCTTATACAATACACTAGGATTACATAGTGTATAGCATCCTACGTTACAGGCTTAACTAGGTTTAACAGCGCCAAATTCACAAAAGTGGATTTAAAAAAAAATTAAAAATGAGAAAAACTAGGTTTACGTGTGCCACAATCGCATTAATGAGTATTAATATGATTTTGGCACAGTTAATCCTAGTTTTTCTTCGTTGAAACTAATTCTCCTGTTAATGTGGATTACGAGAAAAACTAGGATTCACAGGAGAAAAACTAGGTATAACTCGTAACCCACAATAAATGGAGACAAAACTTGGTTTAATTAAGAAAAGCCAGGTTTATAAAAAAACTCAGATTAATTCATTATTGTTATTTGGCTTGCTTTATCAGTTGAACCTAGATTGACAGGTAAACTAGGTGTACCTGAGTAATTAATGTGATTTTGAAGCATTTAAACCTAGTTTTTCTCCAGTAAAACCTAGTTTTACTCAGTAACCCAAATTAATTGAGGAAAAACTAGGCTTAACTGAAGAAAAACTTAGTTTAACGGCGCTAAAATCACAAAAATGATTTTAAAATGATTAACTCAATATTGTAATATGGCATGCTTTATCAATTAAACCTAAATTGACTGGACAAAAACTAGGTTTACCTGAGAGGTAATTTGTAATTCGAAATTTTGTAATTTGGGTTACGAGTAACTGGAGGGTTAACTGGATAAAAAGTTGGTTTAACTCGTAACCCGTATTTACTGAAGAAAATCTAGGTTTAACTGAGAAAAATTAGGTTTAACTGGAGAAAAATAGGTTTAACTGAGAAAAATTTGGGTTTACTCATTTATATGATTTTGACGTGCCATAGGCATCGTATAAATGACCTGGAATATGGATAGCAAGCAGTAGAAGATGCCAAAATTGAAAATAAGCCTACGGGATTTTTATTCCCTAAGAAAATAAAAACATTGAAATGCGACGATTTGCCCCTGTACTTGCAATTTTTCTCATGTTCTGTTATAATTTACATCACGAGTGTCATAATGACTTTTAGCCTTCATTATTAATTCATTTCTACCGTGACATGAGTTGTTTGTTGTCAGCCTGATCCGAAAGAAAAAGCAAAAGCTAGTGCGAGTTCGAATTCTTTGGTTTTATTTGCCATCTCTTTTAAATCATGAAATAGTCTTAAATCATATCTTTTCAGTTTTGTTTATTTCTAAGATTATATTCTTTCTGTTCTCAGATTTCGATGTTCACTCTGATTGGCAATCGAGGAAAACCCTCCAAGAATGCAACTACCATATGTTTTCCAAAGAACTTGGTTGTGATGTCACTTTTCTTGTCGGAAAGAACTTGTCGGAGATAAAAGCCCACAGATATGTTTTGGGAAGTCGAAGTCCGGTATTCTTCGCCATGTTCTACGGACCACTTGCCAACTCTACAGCAGAAATTAACCTACAAGATGACGACGAATATGGATTTTCAGCCATGTTGAGGTCCTTTATGTATTTCACAAAGATTTCACACTTAATCCAAATCTACCTGTTGCTCAATTATCCCGTCTTTGAAGATGAAATGTTCTTTTCGTTTTCTTTTATATTTTTAAGGAATGTGAGCTGTCATCGACGCAAATTTTACATACAATATTTTATTTCGTATATAGTGTAATTAATATAATATGGGAGGAGTGTGGTAAACTCTTTCTTGACCTAGACAAGTTTAAATTTTAGGTAATTAAGCATAATGAGATTAAAATTACACTGGTAAGAGTAATTGTCCCTCCTTTTTTTTCACCATACCTACGTGTATCAAGTGAGGAATGAAAGGGTTTTTCCCGAGAAGCTTGTTATGACCGAAAAGTGAGTAGAATCATCCGTATGATTATCAAAAGGTCACTCCTCTCCGCCAAGTTATGCCGATTGAACAATACATCTGAAAGCCGTTTCCTGGTGGTTTAAAGAACAAATACTTGAGCGTATTATTAGAATGACAGTGTCATTCGCATTACGATATAACTGTTAGTTTGAATTCACTACAACAAATTTAAAACTTTCTGTACTTCTACGAAGATAACTGTGTGTCAGGGAGGTACGTGTGATTGGAAGACATGAATTTCGTGTTAAGTGACATTTTAAATGTATTTATGTTGCTTTGTGCTCATTAGACAATTTCAAAAAATCCCCGTCGCTGACAGCCCATATCTCTTAATTAAAAGATGTTCTGACACCAAAATTCAAAAAGGTTATCATTTTTGTCTCTGCGATAAAATGATTGTAAAGTAATCATTACTATTGTTTTAAACATTACATCTTCAGTTAAGGGGGTATCCATGGCCGAGAGGCTACAGCATCGCGCTTTGTACTGTGAAAAAGTCTCTCGTTTCTAGTAAGCGCATGTTCGAGTCCGCTGGGAAAGTTTGCCAGTTTACTTGAGGTGGTATTTTCCCGGGTGCATTGTAACCAGGTTCTCTCCTCAATCAATAGAAACTGGCTGTCACCATATAACTGTAAAAACTGTTGGATATGGCGTAAAAAATCCAGTTAAGGTGCAGAGGACAAAAAGAACTATACAGTCTAAGATGTTTTGCGGGTTCCTTATATAATCTATGTAAAATCTTGCATACACGCAAGCGGAAGGTCTCGGGTTCGATTCTCGGACCGGGTCACATCAAAGACATTTTAAAAATGGTAGTGACTGTCTTTCGCCAAGTGCTCGGCATACGAACTGAAAGTCACGGGTCTTTTGGGTGATATTTTAATCTGACGTCCCATGTCACGAAAGGCGTGGCATGTGAAAGAACCCTCAATGCATTAGCGTCAGTCCATAGCATAGGTCAGAATTTGTGACATTTCAAAATAAGTGAAAAATTGATGTAAAACAACAACAAGCGGCCAACCAAAACACGTGCAGAAAATTTCGTATTTCTCGCTTTTCATGTATCTATATTGTTTTAAGTCTATATAATTATGTTCAATCCAAGTTAAAGCTTCAACGAAAATAAAATCCTGTCTCTACATAATTTTTCTGTGAGGAACACCTGTAAGTCCAAACGATGAAG